>RJWT010004635.1:0-32786 GCA_004365215.1 Cuniculus paca
GTGTTTAGTAAGTCCTAAAAGAGGGAAAAATAACCACAGTTATTCTGTTGGTACCACCAAAAACATGCCACTGGGTTATGTAGAAAACATCTCTAGAACTAAAAACAAAGAATAAAAAAGGAAACACAACTGTATTTAGCAAAGTGGATAATGAGTATTCTCTTTTCTAGTGTCTTTGAAAATGCTGAAACATAAATAGTGCAAATTAGCCACTTTTTAGAGAGAAAATACTAAACAGGTTAATAAACTAGTTTTTCTTTGAAACAAAGGCCTAGCAGAACACTTTGGAAATGTTCCTCTGCACACTAATAATGGTTTAATAACTTAAAATTATACCATATGCTTTCAAAGGCTCAAGTTCATTTTCTCCCCTTTTAAGGTCAAGCAACATATCCTTTGTCCAAGAAAAAAATTGACCACACACCAAGGAAAAAATCCCTAGGGAGTCAGAGGATTAATTTTCCTCCTGCTAACCCAGGAACAGAAATCATCCAAGTACCACAAATCCTTATTTGAACGCCTGTGGCTATGCAGGTGCAAATTGGATTAACATGTCTACCAAATGAGTGGTCCTTCCAGGTTGTTTGTCATACATTCCACTGTGATGTTCATCCCACTAGTTTAATCATTAGCACAGCCTGCTAATGTTTTTGACTGAATCCCTCGCCCAAATGCAAGCTTGCTCAAGATCAAGGCTGAGACTTGGTGATTGCAAAATTCCTAGCATCTAATCTCTATGCTTAGCGCATAGTTGCCAATACTAAGACCTGTAGATGCAAAATTGCTTCCCTGTTAAGAGTTCAGGGTCAAATCCTGCCCTTACAACTTCTTGTATCTGGAATTTAAACAAAGTTGCTTCAGTGAATTATCTGCCAGTTTTATTTCTAGAGGAGGTTATTATATAAATAATACCTATTTCATAAGATCTATAAAGTCATGGTGAGAAATGGAAGAGAATGAGATGACACAAGCACTGTATAGTTTCCAGTTATGATGATGATGATTAAATTATTATTGAATGAATAAATATCCTTAGAGATTTCTGAGACCCTGCCTTCTTGCCTTGACCCCAAAGTCCTCAGTAGCTGCTTTCTGCCATAGCTTCCAGTGACGTTGGAACCCAAAAGGGATTGCAGTACTGTGATCAAGGGGCCATTGATAGGCATGTAGTAGGACTGAAAACTGTGGGAATCAAGAGAAAGGAAAATGTTATCCATTATCTGCCAAGTAGGAACTCTTTTGTTTTAGTTTCATGCCAAAATTGAGTGGAAGGTATAGAAAGTTAGAGCCCATAGTTCTCCTGTCCATGTGTGTACAGAGGTTGAATTACATCAACACTTTATGAGCTTATACTGACATGTCATTGTCACCAAAATCCATAATTATCATTAGAATTCACTTTGGAAGATAGGAAGTTTCTTTAAAAAATAAATATATTCTTACCATATGATTTCATAGTCATGCTTCTTGACATTTACTAGATGAAGTCAAACTGAGGTCCATATGAAATACCTGAATGTGGACATTCAAAGCTGTTTTATTCACAATTACCAAAATGTGGGAGCAAGAAAGATGTTTTTTAGGTGAATGGCTAAGCTGTGGTACTTCTAGAAAATGAAACATTATCTGGCACTCAAAGGAAATGACTATCAAGTCATGAAAAGACATAGAAATTAAATGCATATTATGAAGTAAAAGAAGCTAATCTGAAAAAGCTACATAATGTTTGGTTCCAACATAAAATGTGACATTATAGATGAGACAATTTAAACTGACCAAAAAATCAGTGGTTGACATATGTTGAGTATTCAGGTAAGGATGGAAGTGTAGAATTCAAAAGATTTTTAGAGCAGTGGAACCATTTTGTATGATACCATAGCAGTAGACACAAATCATACATTTATCCAAATTCATAGACTGTATAACCCCTAGAGTAAAAGCTTGTATTAAGTTATGAACTTTGGGTAATGATGATATGTCAGCGTAGGCTCAACATTTGTAAGAAATGTACCACTCCAGGAAGATGGGAGTACATGGAAACTTCTGTACTTTCTGTTATATATATAACACAAATGATATTCAGAAAGGATATTTCAGTAGGTACCGTATGTCGCTCACCTATCACTAAAAATCTAAGTAAAAACTTTACAATAATAATAATCTATTTTAAGTCAAGATTTTCAGAGCAAGGATTTGCTGGGAAAAAAAGACAGATAAAATAAAAATCATCATGGAAATGGGTCACAAAGAAAAATAGAAACACATTTTAGAATTGCAGAAGAGAAATTTTGTCTCATAATTCTAACAAAAGCTGCTTTTGACTAGGCTTCTCTAACTTAAAAGTAGATTTATTTGCATATTTGGGGCAATGTAACTGCATGGAAGGCTGGGCTCAAGGTAACAAGAATTAAAATATTTGGAGGAGAAAATGAGGGAGAGAGAGAACGGCGACAGTTTCATCAGGAAACTGGGAATAATTAAACTTGGTTTCTCCATTGTTCCTTATTCATCTGATTCATAAAAGTCTCGAGGGTCAGAGACCCCCTTGAGGATAGAAAGATCAAGAAAATAAATTCTCACCTCCAAGAAATTTACATATTGATAAACAGGACCATTGCTTTCATTTAAAACCTCAAGAGGTTCTCTATCTGCCTTCCTACCTCTCTTGCCTAAACTTACAACACTTTCCTAAGCACGCTCCTTTCCTCCATTTAAGAAAGGTAAGACAGATTCCTTCCTACCTGAGTCTGATCTGTCATCTTTCCATTGGGCTATTTTTGTCTCCTTTATGCTATTCTAAAACACATCATTTTTTGAATACCAGCTCACATATCTCCTATTTTTTCTAAAAGCCTCTCTTGGTTTCTCCAATCCACATTTATTTAGTGTCTCATTCCTTAGAACAGTGATTGTGAACCTTTTAGAGACCAAGTGCCCAAATTGTAACCCCAAACCCATTTATTTATTACAAAGTGCCAACACCACAATTCAACTTTAATATCCAATAGTTGGCTATTCCGATGATTTAGCTCATGCGCTGACAGAGAGGGCTCTGTGTGCCCCCTGTGGCACACGTGCCTGAGATTTGCCACCTTAGAACCATTCTTTACTGATATTCGGTGCCCCTGATTTTCAGTTAATCATTTCACATGTGTATTTGTTGTCTCTAAATCCACACTGTGAGCAGTGAAATGTAACCTTGCATTATGCACTTTTCCACAGACTTTCAGAAAGCATGACATACACAGGCACTAACATATTTATAATTGATCTATGTAAAATTTATTTGTGCTAAAATTTCCTATCTTAAAGTGATATGCTGATTTTCCAATTGAAACCTATGCTAACTATTATAAACTCATACATGATTTTAATAACTCTAGAAGTTCCTTTCTTCCTGATGATATTCTAAGCGGTGACATATGAGTCAATCTTGTCAAGTTGAAATTAAAAATGAGAGTTGTTTTGGTCGCTGTCAGGTGAGACTTTTTTTTTATCTAATTAGGGATGCTTTTTAAAAATTTTTCACTTGATTATGGTGAACAGAGACTTGTTAATTCTGGTTGGCTTAGCAAAATTGAACATTTCTAAATCAAGAAGAAATAGCCTTGCCACTAACAATTACTAATCAAGAAAAATTTCTATAAAATTTTAATAAAGTGTTTAATGCATTTCATGTCTAGGGAATAAAAAGATACAATGGCTTACATTTTTACTAGTGAAATAGCAAATGTATTTGACTGGAACCACCAAGAGATGGAGAAAATAAAACCTGCTGAAAGAAGACATACTAATATCTTATTCATTCTTTAACCCCTTTAACTGTGAAAATTTTGATCATTAGCTATGATTTCCCACATTTCAGCTTCTCTGCAGTTTACAAATGAATACTCGGAGAACACCCCCCACCTTGTACCCTACAACAGCATCAGATATCCATTAAAACCATGTAAAGATATAAATACTTGTTTTCAACCAATTCCTAGCAAGACCAGAACCAGGCAACAACACTGCGGCAAGGTATAACAAAATCAATCCAGTGGCATAAGGTGATCCAAGTCTATGCTCTCCCTGCCCATAGTGAAGTGGAAGAAGACATACTAGTCATATTTTACTCCTGGATCAGGGAGGAATCCTGCTGCAAATAAACAGCTAAAAATGGAGGAAAAGTTTTCCATCTCTAAAGGCTGCAGACTTCTTCCTTCATCTAAGGCAACAGGACAGGTACAGGAAATGCTATCCACGCCTGCAGGGGTAGCCATCAGTATTAGTATGAAACCCTAATGGATTATACAAAGCAAATTAAAGTAGGACTGAACAACCTCTGAAGACTAAGCCATCATTGGAACCAAAGCCCACAGAAAGTACATCAGAAACATCCCACTCAGTCCAATCAGTGTAATGGTCTCTAAAGAGAAAAATATTAGCAGCCAGAATCTTCTAACACAATTCTAGAATGTAAATTGTTTTATCAACAATCAAAAAGAAAAATCACAACACAAATGAAAAAAGACAACAGATGACATCACTGAGGTAGCTCAGATGATAGAATTATCTGAGTCTAAAGAAGCCAAAACACATATTTGACAATCAAATATAAATCCTTTTGAAACAAAAAAAAATATAAAATCTTACCAAAGAAGATATAAGGGAAAAGAAAATGGAAATCACATACCCAAAAAACAACAAGAACCACGGCTAAATACTCACTGGAGAGCTCAATAATACAACA
The DNA here is from genome assembly GCA_004365215.1 of Cuniculus paca. NCBI lineage: Eukaryota > Metazoa > Chordata > Mammalia > Rodentia > Cuniculidae > Cuniculus > Cuniculus paca. The sequence continues at coordinate 4,733 of RJWT010004635.1, forward strand.
AAGGAAATAATCATGACTTGATGGTAGATATTCTGGGTTGAATTACACTGCTTCAAAATTTGCCGTTGAAATCCTGGTATCTGGCACCTTAGAGTGTGCTGTTATTTGAAGGCAGGTTCTTTAAAAAGATTGTCAAGTTACAGTGTGTTTATTTGGGATCAACCTAATAATTCTCTCCATCAGAGCTTTGACCACTTCGGTTCCTTAAATGGAAGTTCCTTCTCTATGTTCTCTTACTTTCTCACTCGGTCTAATAAATCAGTCTATGTTTCTCAATAAGTAATTAAATTAATTAATTTTAAAAATGAGTTTATTAAGGTGGGTTCAAATTCCATGACTGGTGTTTTTAAGGAAAGGGAATGAATATGCGGACACAGAAATCAACAAGGAGGATGCCATATGTACATCTGATGGTTATACTCAAGATAAGGAGAAGGGCATAGAACATACTCTTCCTCTAATGACCCCATCAGAAACTAATTCTACTAATATCTTGATTTCAGATTTCCAGCTCTAGAACTGTAAAGCAATGTGTCTGTTTAAACCACCAATGCTACAGTATTTTGTTATGGAAACCCTTGTAAACTAATATAACAGAGTAATAGACATTATTCAATAAGAACAGCAAAGAGTAAAGAAATTTTAAGCAAAAAAATTGCCATAAGAATTCATAAAGACAATGGTCATAACATTCATGACACTGGAGTCTCAGGAAAAAGAGCAGAATGAGACTGGACTGAAAAAATAATTGAAGAATTAAGGGCTAGTATTTCTCAAATTTTATGAGAACTGTAAATCTACAGATTTAAGAAGTTGAGTGAACACTGAATAAAATCAATCCAAGGAAGTCCAAACCAATACATGTTGCTGTTAAAATCCTGAAAACTACACAAAGAAACATCTTGAGGGAAATGGCACATTACATACCAATGTATGTAATGGAAAACCAATTCAAATAATCACAGCATCTGCAATGATGGAAACCAGAAAGAGATGACACAATGTTTTTCAAGTGCTGCAAAAGAATGTCCAATCTTGAATTCTATGTCAGAGAGGAATATTCTTCAATAATGAAAGGGAAATAAAGATATCCTCAAAAAAGGTAAAGAAAGGTATCTTGTCACCAGCAGACCTACACCCAAAGAATGTTTAAAGAAAATTTTCCAGCAAAAAGAATAATAACAAAAGAATCATGGGAAGTACAGAATAGAGTAGGTATAAATAAGTGTAAATGAACCATTACTACTATGAGATTTCTAAGTTACATTGAAAGTTGAAGTGAAAATTATAATATGATCCTATCTAATGAACTGTAAATGTAAAGGAAATACTCAAGTAAATATCATTTTAAATATCAGAAGGTAAAGGGACATGTACAAATAGGATTTCTACACTATATTTGCAGTGATACTATAGTAAACTATGTTTGAATACTTAGAACAATAATTTAAAAAAGTAATATGAACCAATATGTTTTAAAGTATTTAAGAACATTAAAATGAAATCCTTTAAGATGTTTAAGTAACCAAAGACAGAAAAAACAATAAAATGGGGAATTATAAATAAAGAAAACAAGTACATGTCAGATTTAAGCCTGAACCTATTAACATAAATGTAAATTATAAAACATCAATTAAAATATATAGGTTAGCAAAATGCTTTAATCCATTAAAAATAAGGAAGATAAATCAACAGATTTCTGTTTCTAGGCAAGATAGAATAAAAGAACTACATTTACTTTTCTTCCTAAAAATTTTATAATCTGGACAAAATATACGAGTTTTGTGCTAATATCTGTATATTTTCTCTAAGAATCTTTTTTGTTGATGTCTGAGTAACTACTTTGAAGACAATGATACACAGTATATTAACTATTATATTTATGAAATTTTGTTTCATTGTTTCATAAGGTAAAAATGTAAAATAAAATAAAATAAAATAAGCATCATACAACATTGTACATCAGGTAATTAAGGACATGATCCCCCAAGAGATAGAAAAAAATCAGATAAGTTAATGATGGCCTCTGTTTATTGCTTTAACAGAATTTCCAAGTTGTGGAACGGATAATGGTAAAACCTGGCAGACTCTGTAAGTGGAGATGACAGACCTGACAACTGCAGAGACCATGGAAGCTAAGCCTTACAAGACAGCATATGAGAGAGACCTTTAGACAATAGTGAACTAATTAATCTGACAGGAAATTTCAAGGCAGCCCAACATTCAGGCTATGGCACAAGTACTGACTGATGCTTGTAACCATAGTTACAAAGAGAATCAGAACTAAAAAGTAGAGCAGAATAACTTGAAATGTTTTGCTAGTGGCCAAAAAGGAAGCTTCCCTATTTCAAGGCCTATAAAGTTGATGCCTAGGAAATCTTGGTTGCTAAAAGGATTAGCATTAAAAAGAAGCCGAGTGTTTTACATCAGAACAATAGGAAAGATGCCTTGAGAGCATCTCAGGAATAAGCAAGACCCCACCCTTCATAGGCTTAAGGGTGTGAAAGTAAAAATTTCTGCTTTGAGAAGACAGCCCTAGGGAGCCAAGGTCTTTCAGAGCCAATGAGCAAAGATTCTACCAGAGTTTAGCACTCTGATCCATGCACTCATGGCCCTCTATAATCCTGATGAAAGGGAGACTGTGTACTATACTAGCTGGCAGAAGACCTTGGTGTCTTTTGCCTTGTGTGGATTTTACAGGCATGTAGAATATAATAGCTGTGGGGTCAGGGAGATGTGCACCTAGATTTTGGAAGACTTGGGACACTAGGCAGTGTGTCCTTGAGAGGGCAGTATGTGAAGCTATGAGAATGAAGCTGAAAGTACAGTGGATACTACAGAAAGCTGGATTTAACAGGAAGGTGAATTGTCTGCTGAGGTAAGTAATGAGTGACAATGAATGCAGCTCTCTCAAGAGAAAGGCTATGGGAGCTATGACCAGCAATGCCACAGGGACAAGGCTACCCAAGCCATTTGGAGCTCATATCTCATCACAACTTGTCCTGAGTGGTAGACATGGAGCTAGGGGATTTAATGTTTGTCCTGCTAGGTTTCAGACTTTATTCCTGAGCAACTCCTTTCTATCCCTCTATTTCTCCATTTTAGAATGGGGATGTTTACCCTTGCCTTTGTATGTTGAAAGTGTAGGGGTTCATAGTTAAGAATTTGACTTGAGTCTCAAGGGCGACTTTGGACTTACACTTTTCAGCATAGCAGGCACTGTTCAGAGTTTGGTGACCCTTAGAGATGGCCTAAATGTGTTTTGCATGAAGAAAGTCACATGATTGTTGATCACCAGGAAGAGAATGTTACTTTTATCTAGAATGCCCCTCTCACTCTTATGTTCTCATGGACAGGGTTTTTGGAAAGTGATCAGATCATGGGGGCATCACTAGATACACCCACTAATGAGCTCAGCAGATGAGTTTGCTATTAGGAGGTGTAGCATAGTTAGAAGCAGTCTCTGGAGTACGACCTGCATGGATTTATCTCCTTTGTAGACTTCTCCATTCCCTTTCTGTTCCTGACCCCCATGTGAGCATATTTTCCCTTCTATATCCCTGTACCATTCCCATTTATACTTTGGAGCTGTCTGATCACAGAGTAAATCCACTGAAACTATGAGCAAAAATAAACCTCTTATCCTAATTGTGGGTATTCTGTCTCAGTAATGGGAAAGTGACTAAGACAGTGCATGCAAGACAATATTGGAGATACACATAGAGTGATCCTACAGTCTTTAGCCAAATACTGCTCAGAGCATGTAGAAAAAGCACTGAAAGCTAGGAAGAGAATGATCTAAAATGCATACAGTTAATTGCATAGAGCTTGAATAAGCATTGTTCTAATCAGCCAAATTAGAAAACTTAAAATACTGGGTAAAGTGCTTAGAAAGATCTTTCCTCAGTATTGAGAATGAATTATTCCCAGAAACAACCTTTTATGCCAGCACTGCCTAATAAATCTTTAAAGAAGACCCCACTAGACAGTTGACATAACTTAAGGCGCTGCATCCCCAAAGCAAAAAAATATACAAGAAAAATGTATTCAACATCTGATAACAAAATATCCATACAATCTAATAAACCATACGTGTGAATAAGCAAGAAAATATGACCCACAGTGAGAAGAAAAACTATTACTAACACTAGAACCATCACAGATGTAAAAATTATCAATGACAACTTATTTAGTTATTAAAAAGCAGAGAAAAGGATAGAATACCAAAGGACTGCGATAAAGCTACCAAAAGTGTAAAAAATATGTAATGAGAAATGAGAAGGAACAATATAATTTCTGAAACAAGCAAATTCAGGAGGTTAAAAGAATATCACATCAGATAATTGTAAAACAAACATAAACCTTACATGTAAGCGTATCATTTTCAAGGAAAATCAAACACACCATTCATGTAAGAAAAGAGAGGAAATAAAGTGTAAAGAGAAAAACATCTCTTGAACTGAGAATTCTATACCATCTGCACTTTCCTTCAAAGGGTAAGGAGAAATAATGATTTTCAAACTAACAAAATCTGAAGGGATTTTTGGCAATAGACATTCTTTGTAAGAAATATTAACAGAAGAAGAGAAAAATAATATAGATCAGAAACTCAGATCTTCATAAAGAAAGATCATTAAAGAAGGAAAATGACAGTTATATTAGACTTAGGAGTGTAAGTAAAAAATGAGGGAAAATTGAAAACTTATATCCACAGAAAAACCTGAATGTGGACATTTAATAAAGCTTTATTTGCCAAAACTTGAAAGCGACCAAGATGTCCTTCAATGCCAAATAGGTAAATAAAACTGTAGCAATGGAGCATTATCTGGTGCTCAAAATGAATAAGTAACCAAGCCATGAGCAGCCATGAGGGAACTTATATGCATACTACTAAATGAAGAAAGCTTTTCTGGAAAGGTTAGATCATATACCATATGACATTCTGGAAAAGGTAACGTTAAAACAAACAAACAAACCGAACAGTAAAATCCAGTGACTAGCGTGGAGGATCAGGAGAAGGAATGTATAGTCAGAGCATGGAGCAATGAAAAAATTCCATATGATACTATATTGGTAGACACGTATCTTCATACGTATGTCAAAAACCACAGAATATAAACAGGAACAGTGATCCCAGTGCGACTGTGGACTTTGGGTGATAATGATGTGTCCGTGCAGTCTCATCAGTTTTAAATGTACCTCTGTGGGAGAGGATGTTGATGTGAGGACGTGCGTCAGGAAGTGCACGAGGAAGTGCATGGGGAGTCTCTGTATCTTCTGTTCAATTTGCTATGACTCAAACACCGATGTTAAGAGTACAATGTTTTATAAAAAACAAAGACAAAGAAAAGATTTTTTTAGACATAAAAAAAATGGAAAAGTTCTTTACTAGCAAAACTTCTGTGTCAGAAATGGTAAGGAAAATCTTCAAGCAGAGAGAAAATAATGCCAGATGAAAATCTGAATTTAAACCAAGAATTCAAAAGCACCAGAAATGGTAACTAAGTGGGTAAAAGATTTTTTATTATTTAAATTTCTTTAATAAATTTTATTTAAAATTCACAAAATATAACATGAGGCTTATAATGTGTTAGAATTTAAATGTGTTGCAATAGTCCAGGAAAGCAAGGAAGAAGGAAATGAAAGTAAGATATTACAAAATATTTATACATAAAATTTTATAATACCTGGATGTAGATTATGATAACTTAATGATGTATAGTACAAATTCAAAAGAAAACATTACCATAAGAAAATACATAGAAATAAGCCAAAAACTCAGAGGTAAAAGAGAATCATAAAAATAATTATCCTTAAAACATGCAGAAAATGAGAAGCAAAAAGAACAAAAATGGAGATGAAAATAGAAAATGAATAGCAAGATGATAGATTCAAAACTATATGAATAATCACAAAAATATAAATGTAGGTATAGGAAATGAAAGAGATAATTCAAGGTTTAGTTCCTGCTTTGGGTACATGTAAGTGCATGGTAGACTCAGCAACACAGGAAACTTGTTGAGAAGGGCAGGATAGTGAATTTGATGAAGAGACAACAGAAATTTTATTTGCACATACTTGATAGGGAAAGTCTGAGCTCATGTGTCTGGAAGACTCAAACTCACAAGAAGAAATCAGGACTGGAGATAGGGCTTTGATTGTTAACGACACACAAGGCATTTAAAACTATAAGACAAGTTAAGATCCTCTGGGCAGTGAGAACGGTACCCACAAGGTCCTGAGCACCATCGTTTGTTTCTTTGGTATGCAGGAAAGACAGCATCATCAGCAAAGTAGACTGAGGACTGGGGTTGCAAAGAGGAAAAAAAAATGGGTAAAGTGGGGCCCAGAAATTTAGGCAAGAAAAAAGTGGGAGGCACTAGCTATGGGAAGTATTGCTGAGAAGTCTAGAAAGATGAGGTCAGAGACTTGACCATGGATTTGTCAAGATGCAGAAAGTGGTTGACCTGGATCTTGACATGCGTAAGTAGAGTGGCTGGCACCCAAAATACTTGGTGTGGTTAGAAGAAAATGCGAAGGGTTGAATGACTGAAGGAATTGTTATTTATTCTTTCCATATTCCAAAATTAACACGAGATACTTGAAAGTAGTTTGTCAATGTAAAGACAGAGGAAAATGTAGGGCTGGGGCTATAATTCAGTGGCAGAGTGCTTGCGTAGTGGGTTCTAGGCCTTTGGTTTGATTCCCCAGCTCAGAGAAAAATTTTTAAAGAATAAAATAATTGTAATAATAGTAATGAAGTGGGTGATTTAAAAAAGACAGTTTTAATACTAAATCTCTAAACTTAAAAGAGAAAGTACCTCTAGTATCTAGTTCGCTTTGTTCTTGAATATATTAAAGGTTAACCAAAGTATTGCTTAATAAGTAATCACTACTTTTTCATTTAGGACATTTTTCCTGAATCCTGAAAGCCACATAAATATAGATCATTTATAGAAGGTCTGTTGTCTTTCATTTTAGAATCATTGTTCTCCCCAACTATACAATGTAGGTACAACTGTTGTTAAAAGTTTACTTTGCCAATGTTAACTATTTAGACAATTGTTCATTGGAACTCTACAAAACAAAGTGAATCATTGTCTAAAATTGAACAATAAGTCTGAGATGCTTAAGAATGCTCCAATACAATTTTTCTTTCATGACTCACATCTAGCTCACAGTCACAGAATGATTTAACACCTCAAATGCTCTGTAAGACATAGACAAGGCACAATGATAGAGTAGGTGGAGCAATGGAATCTGGTCAGGATTTAAAATAAAGAGCTAAATCAATAGTAAAGAACAGAGCAAAACACATGTACTTCATAAACGCTGCTGTTTCCCTCAAGAGACACCACTCCCTCCAATAAATTCTTCTTACAAAAGGAAGAGGAGAGTTGGACATGAGAAATGCACAAACTCTAATGAAAAAAATGGCAATTCCAAAATCTCCAAGTTTTATGTCAGATTCTACAGTTGTCTTGAAGATAAGGATTGATGATAGTTAAATTTTCTTGCCAAACCTCACAGGACCTGGATCTTAGATGTTTTGCTAATATTAAATGCTTACTAAACACAGGAACTTATTGTGCAGGCACTGTATTCATTATCCTTCATATGCATCATCACATTTAGCCTTCACAGAAATCTAGTCAAGTGAGTACTATTATCACTTCCATGACCCAGCTCAAGAAATTGAAGGTCAGAAAGTTTATGGGACCTGATCAAGCTTATACGCTATGAATTAGTAAGGTTCTATTTGTTCTTAGGCAGTAAATACCTCCTCTCTCAATCACTAATACTCTACTGATAAAAATTTATAGTTATGCTGAGGATTTAGCTCAGCGGCACAAGCGCCTGCCTGGCAAGTGCGACGTTGTGAGTTCGATTCACAGTACAAAAAAAAAAATGATAAAATAAAATCTATATTTACTAGAATTTCTACATATGGTAACCCTGGGATAGTAGTCTAGAAAAGAACTGAAATTCTAGATGAAGCTTGCCATTAACTGTTTGACTTTCATCTCAGAGTCAGTTTCCTCATAAGTAAATGAGGACAATAACATGAACACATTTTATGACAATCAAATGAAATAACAGTTACTCATACTGACTGTCTTTGTTCATCTTTTTAAGTTTCATGAGAGTAGAAAATGTAGAGTTCAAAATATTAAGAATGATAACTTCATCCTAGAATCCTGATTGAGTGATGAAGCCCATTCCATCCTAGTCTGATATATAAGGAAAAAGGCTATTATTTATTTTGCAGGGAAATCTGGACATATCTATTCATATTACAACACTTCAAATTTTTTGACCCAAAATATATTTTTTCCTAAAAGTCTTCCTCATGATAAATCAAAAAAGAATAAAAGGTATAGATATATATAAATCTATAGATAGGTATAGACAGACAGACAAGGCATATTTTCTTACCATTTAACACAGTGAAAACTCAAAACAACAAAACCTCCATGCATAGAAAAGGAGTGATAGTTAAGTAAATTACAGGACATCAGAATGATAGACTACTATGCAATGTAATAAATTAGATTTTATAAAACTAAAAAAATGAAATAATATTAAACGGGGAAATCAGAATACAACAGAATATATACACAAAAATTAGATGGGAAAAATTGAAAAAGAACACAAAAATAAAATCCATTGTAGACTTGGGGGAGATTTGTCATTTAAACATACTTTCTTTAAAACATTTCCTATTTATATGAGATATCTTAAATTTTTAAAAATGAACGATTTAAATAGCATGGTTCCATTCCCTTACCCCAAAAGAAAGATAACCCTTATTTTTTTTTGTTTTTTTTATTATTTTTAAAGAGAATAGAACAAAACAAAGCAAAACAGAACAAAAAAAAAGAAAACAATAGAGTCAAGCACAATAGAGCATTTCAAAACAGAACACAGAAAGCTACACAGGTCTTCAAAACATAACAACAGGAGATTAACTATGGTTACCCCACTGTCTCTTGCTTTCCTCAAAATGGTTGGTCATACATTTACAGACAATAAACTCAAACAAAACAAAGCAATACATAACCAGATAAAACAAAAGAGCACTACAGGCGATCACGTTGGCCAACAAGAAACCAGCGATGGCTACCGTAGTGTCCCATTTTTCAAAAGAGCTGCTCCTATTTTCTCACATCTTGCAATCAAATTGTAGGAAAGGGACTTAAACCAATCAAATCCAAGAATAAAAGCACTGTTGGACTTCAGAACCTTTTTTCCATATTTATCAGGAATTTTCTATCTTATTGAGTCTTTCGGTTTCTTACACTAGGGAGACAATGCGGTGTTTACACATGTGGGTTTGGTTTATTTCACTTATGAGTATGGTCTCAAGTCGCATCCATTTACCTATAAAAGCCTCGAGGTGATCATTTTTTATAGCTGAATAGTACTCCATTGTATAAAAGTACCACATCTTTTTTATCCATTCCTCAATTGATGGGCATTTGGGTTGTTTCCAAGATTTTGCTATTACAAATTGTTCTGCTATAAACATGGGTGCACATATATCACTGTAGTATGATGATTTCACTTCTTCTGAAAATATGCCAAACAGCAGAATAGCTGGGTCAAATGGGACTTCCAGTCCCAGCTTTTTGAGAAACCTGCAGACTGACCTTCACAGTGGTTGCACCAGTCTGCACTCCCACCAACAGTGGAGAAGAACAACCCTTATTTTCAACTCTTGTTTTATTCCTAGTTCTATTTTGGCACAGTGTTGCCTTCTCTTTTTGGTAGATCTGCCTCGGGGAGACAAAGTAATAAAGCTCAGTCCATCCAGAAAATGCTCTGCAAGCTCGACCAACTGGTAATATTCGTCCCCACTTTGACACTGAAGCACCTGACTGTGTAGGACACCATCAACCATTATTCCAGAACACTTCAGAACTATACCTATCTTTTGCTCATTTCATAAAAGGTTATCCAACGTTTACTTTGTGGGAGGCTCTGGAAATTCAGTAAGGAGCAAAAACTCACTCTGTGCTTACAGAAGTTTCTTACAACGTCAATTACTTTGTAAATTTTTAAATGAGGATATATTTATCAACATTTCTGCAAAAGAAAAAATAAAACTAGCCATATCCCAGATCTTAACATAATGTTCTTTTTGCTGTATTGCCCTCCTGTCTTTGTCTTCATGCATTCATATTTTATAAACTTATAATTACAGTAGAAGTTGTAAAGTACGATTCTGTATTCAAAAATTTTCACCAAAACCATAAAGATTTTTCAGTTTTCTACAAAGTTTTCATAATGATCATTTAAAAAAATATGTATTTTCCTACAGTCAACCATACATTTCATCTTTTACTTATCCTCTAATGTCTGGGTATTTAGTTTTTCCAGATTTCTTTTCTGCTGCTCACTTTATGATAGTGATAAAAGCACCAAAAAGAGGAAGAAAGCAAGGAAGGAAGGGAGCCAGGTGGGCAGGCAAGTAAGCAGGCGGCCTTGCAGCTCCACCGTCGCTGACCTCTCTGGTGGCTTCTTTTGCCTCTTCTGACCTGAAGTTCTATGCTTAGGCCATGCTTATAGGTGAAGAATCCAAAATATCTAATGCGTTGTTCAACTTTTAGTCCTTCGCATGTACAGTATTCTTAACTTTGCCTTTTAGTACTTCTACTCATACTTTATTTTTCAATCACTTCCTTCTGCTACACTACTCATCAGCAATGTTTTGAATATTTGTGTAACCCAAAAAATGCACAGTGAAACTTAATCCCCAAAGCAACATTATTGAAAGGTTAGACCTTTGGAAGGTGATTAGGCCATAAAGGCTTTTCTCTTTCACCGATGGTGATGTAGTCAGGGGTTATAAGGAGAACAATTACAATCAGGACACAGAATTTATATTATTTATGATGGTCACCCAGAATTAAACGCAGAAAAGTGCAAGAAATCTGTCCACAACACCAAAGACCTAAAAAAATTCAGCAGAGGGCCTAGATCTCACAGTAATGTCATGTATGAGTATTGGGGAAGCCAGCCTGACAAGTTCCTCCAGGAGAACCAATGGCTCCAAACAGCAACACTTGGGAGAAACCACAATGCCACCACTCTTCCTCTCCATGTCTCTTTTAATGCTGGTAACTTTCCTCAGGTGGGCCATCTATGCTCAGTAACATGCTGATTCAATTCAGCTGGTGTTAAGTTGACCACCCATTTTTAATCCATAACAATCCACCCCTGGTCAACTTGATAACCACACACATTTCCTTAAAGTATAGTCTCTAGTGGCAGATTTGTGAAAGTTAACATGTCTTTGTCTATTCAGATCTACATTAATACAACAATTACATACATACAATTCTTTTTAAACTTATTCCTGCACCAAAAACAAAATATTCAAAAAGTGGCCAAGGTTCAACATTAAAACATGATACTTTAATTAGCCTGGTTGCAAACACATAAAAACATTAAAATCAAAGTAAAAGAATGATTACAATCACAGTCCTTGCTTCCCATTAACTTTTAACATGGCGTGGCAAGACTAAAATATAACGATCTCCTGCAATTCAAATATACTCTTCCCTTCAGGTGAAAGACTTCAGTTCGTTTTTCTTTGTCCTGTTCTTCTAAACAACTATGTTCTCAGTTTCATCTTTGCAAACCCAGTTTCACTAGAGCCTTCCTTCTGGTCAAATGTTTTAAATTATCTACTGGCCCTTTGCTCTGAATTTCCAACATAGATCTGGTCAAAAGCTCTCAGAAGTAACCATGCTACCATCCCAACAGTAGACTGCACTAAAACTTTTCTGCTACCCAGGTAATATCTCTAAACACAAGCAAAATGCAGACCAACTTTCAGCCAACGCACAACATATTACCTGGCATCCAGCAGCCGATGCAGTCCTCCTCAAAAGAAGCCTCATGAGCTTCATCTTAACCGGCAGCATTTCCAGCAGTACTCTGATTTTCCCAGCTCCAGCCAGAGTCTCCAATATAGTTTACAGCATACGAGCACTGTCTTTTGGGCAAGTCTCTCAAATATTTCCAAATTAATTCCCAAGGCTCCTAAGCCACATGGTAAGAAACATAGCAGCAATGACCCTACTCTCTCGGTACCGATTTTGTAGTCAAGGGTTGCAAGGAGAACAGTTACAATCAGGATACAGAATTTATAATATTATTTATGATGGTTTCCCAGAGTTAAACACAAGAAAGTGCAGGAAATCTGTCCACAACACCAAAGACCTAAACAAATTCAGCTGAGGGCCTGGATCCCACAGTAATGTCCTGTATGAGTCAAACTGAAGACCTAGAGCCCATGACAATGCCTCCCATGAGTCCATCTGGAGGCCTAAAACCCAGAACAAGGACTCATGCAAGTCTGTTTGATGGATCTGTGCTTGGAAGGCCTAAAGGCCAGTGGTGGAAGCTAGACAGTCTATGCCAGTGGGATGAAGGATCTGTGCCAGTAGGCTGAGGGCTCTATAGTAGAGCCAAAAAGCAATGCTCAAAACAAGGACCAGGGCTCCCCGAAAAGTACCACAGACATCCTCAGCAACGATGAGGTCCCACGCACCTCCGACGTAACAGCTGAGTACATGTCAGGAAGCCAGCGTGACTTCTCCTGGAGATTAAACAGCACACATTTTCCCCTCAGGAACCAGGAAGCGATGCTCAACATAATGACCAGAGCTCCCCCAAAGTGAACTGAAGTCACTCTCAGTGACAAAGTCCCAAGCTCCTCCAGTGATAATGACCGAATTCATATGGGGAAGCCAGGGTGACAAGCTCTTCCAGGAGAACCAATGGCTTTAAACAACACTTAGGAGAACCCACAATTCTACTGCTCTTCCTCCCCATGTCTCTTTTTATGTCGGTAACTTTCCTCAGGTGGACCATCTATGCACGGCACCATGCTGATTTAATTCAGCTGGTGTTACGTTGACCACCAGTTTTCAATCCATAACAGATGGGTTCAGTGCCTTATGAAATGGCTGGAGGAAACTAGTTAGGAGTCTTTTGCCTTCCATCTCATCCAGTATGTGAGGGTACAGAGTTCATCTCCTTCTGCCTTTAGCCCTTCTGTCTTCCTCCACATGTGGACACAGCAACCAGTTCCATCTTGGAAACAGAGAGCACTATACCTGGAATACAGGCACCTTGATTTCAGATTTTTCACCCTCCAGAACTGTGAGAAAATACATTTCTATTGTTTACAAATGACTCTGATATTTTGAGATAGTTGCACAATGGACTCAAACATCATCTTGAAAGCTTCTTCAATATCACATTCTCCAGAAAATTTTCATTATCTCTTTTGTTATCTCCAGGACATTTTTTACAGTATTTGGAAATGAGCACAAGTGAATGACAAACTTTTGTCATTAAATATGATGCTTGCAGTGTGGTTTTGGCACATAACATTAATAAGATTATGGAATTTTCTTTATAACTCTGGTTTTTCCAAAGAATTTTCAGCATGAATAGATACTGAGTTTATCAAATGTTCCTGCTACAGCTACTCAGTTAAATACATGGGTTTTCTCCTTTAATTTGTTAACCTGGTGATTTACATTTTAATAGATTTTTCCAATATTAAAATAACCTTTCATTTTTAAGATTTAACCAATATGATTAAGAGGTATTATCGTTTACTATATTACTGGATTTAGTATGCTAATATTTTGCTTAGAATACATCATGCATGTTCACGAGTGAGATGAACCTGCAATTTTCCTTCCTTGTATTCTTCTTGTCTGGTTTGGTACCAAGGGCATGTTAACCTGATAGGAATGAGACCTCCTTAGCTCATTTTGCGTGACAGTAGAATACATTAATACAGGGTATAACTATCCTTCAGTTGTCTGTAGAATCCATCAGCAAAAATATAGCAGCCTAACATTTTGAGATAACACATATTACTAATTCAATGGCAAACTATCTTTCTAGGTATTTTGTTCATTTTTGTTTTCCAAATTATTGGCATAATTGCACTTTCATTATCTCTTTAAATCACTGATTTATCAATAGTTTTATAATCTTTTTCATTCCTAGTTTCTCTCTCTTTAACCTTGTCAGACATTTCATTTTATTAATCTTTTAAAAAATGAGCGGGCTCATTCCAATTACAGGGCCTCGAGAGAGTACTAATCTGTTAGTTCATCAAAAAGAACGGTTTGTGTTTTCATTGTTTGATTCATTGATAATTTTTTATGCCTAAGTCTGGTAATCTGAACAGTTACTTTTAAAATAACAATATGCAATATATTAACTAGTGTTAATTTCCTGTTTTTTTTTAAATTTTCTATCATTTTTATTCTTTTGCTTTTAAAATTAAAAAAAACTGCAAATAATGAATGTTAACTTTGATGATTCTGTTTATTTTCTAAATTTATTATTCTTTTTTAATTTCTTAATTGGCTGTTTGTCAAAGTAATCTGCCTTTTTCTTTTATAATAGATGTGTTTCCTCCAGGAATTCTTCCTTCCTAAATTCATGTTTTTATTTTCATGGTTGTTGTTTTGATTAATAGATCTTTCTAGAGCTTGTTTTGAACATTTCTAATTGTATGTTGTTTTATTTTGGTTTCTCGTAGTGCCATTAATTTATATATGAATTTTATTGCATTTGGATACAATGTGTATATGGTATTCAAATTTTATAATTTGTCAATTTTTATAAACTTTTCCTGTCTGCTTAAAATAGCATCGCTTTTGCTGATTATTAGGGATATATTCCATATGCTCATCATATTAAGCTTACGAACTGTACAGTTAAAATGCTTCCTATCCTTTCTAATTTTTGTCAATTAACTAATGAAAATCCCTCACTTCTCTTCAGTGTTCTGGCAATTTTTTGCTTCATATATTATGCATCTATGTTATTGACTTAAATTATTTCCAGCTCAACTGACATTTTGTTGTACAATTGTCTTTATCAGTAATGACACTTATCACATTGAAGTTAATTTTGTCTGTTAATAACAAACACCAGTTAGTACTTGCCTATCACTTTTTTGGCTTGCAACTTTTGTATATTCTTTTGTCTGAGCTGGGTCTCTTGTAAACGAGCAATTGGTTTCTATATTTTTTGTTCTTTTGCTAATCTTTGTTTTCTCACTAATTATAGTTAGTCTTTATTTTTTTTCTGCCACCCTATTTTGAGTTTTTACCCTGCTTTTACACAGTTTTAGTTTTTCTTCTCTTGCATCCCTTTGCTGAACTGCTTGTTCTTTGGGAGGTTTCATTTTGTTTTGTAAACACTTAAACTTTAACACATTCACCTCACTGCTAAGTAATAAAAGGACTTTAGGATACTTTAATTTCAATCATCTGCCACATAAATCCTAATATTACTTTTGTTGATTATATAAGTCATATTTGGGCTCAATAATTAGCGATAAATCACTAAGTTCATAACTCAATATTTGATGATAATCATAATTATTAATAATTGCTAATAAGAATAATTAACGACTCTAACAATAGTTTTGTGAATTTATCATTCTTGAGTCCTTTCTTCTAGAACCTTTTCCTTCATTCTGAGGTACACATATTAAAATTTCCTTTTAGCAAAGTTCTGTTACTACTAAACTTCGTTTTTTTGAAAAATGTCTTGATTTTCATCATCTTTGTGCAAGTATAGAATTTTAGATACTCAATTTTCCTAGTACTGTGAAAGTAACTTTCAATCTAAAAGTCATTTCTTTAATCTTTTTCTATAGTTTTATATTTTCCTTATAATGCAGTTACAAATGCTTATACATGAACATAATTTTAATTATTCTGATTTGGATCCTTTGGGCTTCCTGAATCTGAAAATGTATACTTTTAAATAATTCCAGAAAATTATTGGCAGTTTTATCTTCAAATACTGTATATTCTCTCTATATTCTTTTTCTAGAAATGTTAATGGACATATATTAAACATATTCCTTCCACATTCATCTATTAATTTTTGCTTAATTTATGTCTTTGACCTTCTGTCTAGTCCATGTAATTGTTCACATCTCTTTGCAGTTGAGTAGTTTCCTTTTCAGAGTTGTATAATATGATGTTTACTGCTGCCATTTTAGTTGACATACATTTCTTGAAGTTCAATTCAGTTCTTTTTCCCAGTGTTCAACATACATTATCATTTAAAAATAATTATTATTTTTAATTCTTAGAGGAATTGCCACAATGATTTCTGTGGTGGTTGTCAAAGTTTACATTTCCACCAACAATGCAGAAGGGTTTCTTTTTCCCTGCAACCTCACCAGCATTTGTTACTATTTGCTTTTTTGATGATAGTTACTCATTCTGGGGTAAGATGCTATCTCAGTGTTGTTTTAATTTACATTTCTCTAGTGGTCAGTGATGTTGAACATTTTTTCATGCATTTATTGGTCATCTGTATTTTTCCTTCTACGAAGTTTCTATTCAGTTCAGTTGTCCATTTTTTGATTGAGACTTTTATTTTGGGAGGTCTAAGCACTTTTTAGTTGTTTATGTATTCTAGATGTCAGTCCTCTGTCTGAGGAACAGCTGGCAATTTTTTTCCCATTCTGTAAGTTGTCTCTTCACTTTGTTAGTTGTTTCCTTTGATATGCAGAAGTTTTTTAATTTAATATGATCCCATTTGTTGGTTCTCAGTATTATTTCTTGCACCTTTGGGATTTTGTACAGAGTCCTTGTCTATGCTTCAAGTTTTATCTTCCAGCAGATTAAGTGTTTCTGTTTTAACATTTAGACCTTTGATCCATTTTGATTTAAGTTTAGTACATGGTGAGATATATGAATCTAGACTCAATCTTCTGTATGTGGATCTCCAATTTTCCTAGCACTATTTATTAAAGAGGCTGTCCTTCGAGTGTATATTTTTGGCCCCTTTGTCAAAGATCAAATAGTTAAAGGTGTATTATTCTTGCTTCTTCCTTTATTCTGTTCTATCTCTGTTTTAGTTGCAGTACCACACTGTTGTTATCATTGTATCTTTGTAATATAACTTCAAATCTGGTGTTGCAATGCCTCCTGATTTGCTATTGTCACCTAGAATTGTTTTTTACTACTCTGGGTCTCCTCTATTTGACTCAGCTCTTCTTCTTCCATATATATTCCCCAAAGAGTTAAAGACATCAGATTACAGTGATAAATTCATACCCATATTTATAGCAGCACAATTTATAATAGCTAAATCTTGGAAACAACCTATGTACCCATCAATAGGTGAATGGATAAAGAAAATGTGGTATTTATGTAAAATGGAATACTACTCTTCCATAAAGAAGGGTGAATTTTAGGTATTTGTAGGTAAATGGATAGATATACCTTGAGATGATAATGTTAAGTGAAATAAATCAGACACACACGTTCAAATATAGCATGGTCTCTCTTATATGAGAAACTCAAAGTATTAATAAAAACAAAGAACAGTAATAGGAGGTAGAGTGATTTTTTTCATTTGTGAAGTGGAGCAAGAGATGGGTTGGGGGTGAGAAGGAAGGGAAAAAGGATTTTAAAAAAGACAAAATTGAAGAAAAATGGAAATAGAGATTTCAGAAATAGGAAGGGCGACAAAAGTTGCAGGGAGTAGGGAGGAATGGGAGGGGAAGGGAAAGGAATAAAAAAGAATTGGGCTATGTTCTGAACGTGTACTAACTCATGGTAAATGTGCTCATTATGTACTACAAACATACTAACACAAAATATTACAATTAAATAAATAAAAGGCAAAAACTTTTAAAAAGATAATTCTAGTTTCTAATCATGGTTTTTGATTTGCTTTTTTGTTTTTCATAGAGATTAAATACAGTTACTTTGTGTTCTGTATCAAATCACTGAATTTTTATGGATCTGGTTCTTTTTCTCTTTCCTTTTTTCATTCATGATACTCTGCTTCCCTTTGGGTAGGATTTATTGTTATTATCATTATTATTATTTCATAGGTGCTGAAGTAATTGAAGCTTCTCCTTACAGGAATTGTTTGGTCTTGAAACTCTGAGGCTCTATCCCAGGGCCACATATCTGCTAAGCAAACACTGTATCACTGAGCAACTTTTGTAGCCTACTTATAAGGATTCTTGAGGAATTTCATGGATCCCAACTTTTTCTAAGAATTCTTGGTTTTATGTCTACCAGATGATGGGGGATATTATGACTTCTGTCCATTTTAAAGTAGAAGTCTCTGTAATGACTTGTTAGTCTCAAAACATGTGAACTCAGTTTCTAATGCCCATTCTGTCTCACACGGGAAACTTTTATTCCATCTTCAATCAAAAGCAGCGCAGCAACTAACAGATACCTGTCTTTTCTATTTCAATGGAACATGTTTCTAACACTAGTGTTCTCCGTGTATCTTTTGTGGTTTCACAGTGAGGGAATCCAGTTTGATGCAATGCCCTTGTAATGGTTGATACAACATGTCAAGGTGAGAAGTTCAAAAGTTTAACAAGCAACTCAGCGGGGAGCCAAGATTTTCACTTTGTAAACATTCTCATCCTGTGCAAGAGGAGAGCAGAGAGATGGTGTGAGTGTTACACCTCTCCTCTCCCTGTGAGGGTAGCCTGCTTGCAATATAAGAGAGGAAAAGAGGCTCGCTCTTTCCCCTTTTGCTCATGTTGCGTTGCTGTCTTGTGCCACCTGAAATGTTGCCCCAGTGTCATGCCACCCTGCTTTGGAGCCAGCTGATTATGGGACTGAAACCTCCACAAACTGTGAGCTAAATAAATCTTTCCTTCCTTAATTTTGGGCATTGGATATTTTGTTTCAGTAATGAGAAAAAAGTAACCAAGATACTCCTAAATCCCAGTGTCACTGAATTAATTCTCAATGTTACCTCTCCTGCTGATGACATTGTTAAAACCAAAAATAGAAGCTAATCACATGAGCTGGTTTATACCCCCAGGGAAGCCCGCAGCCTCACTGCTTTGCTCCTCTCTGCTGAGTTATGGTTCCATTCTTTTTCTGATCTGCCAAATTCATTTATTTATTTATTTATTTATTTATTTATTTATTTATTTATTTTAAAGAGAATAGAACAAAACAAAACAAAACAGAACAGAACAGAACAGACTCAAACACAACGTAGCATTTCAGAACAGAACACTCTAAGCAATACAGGTCTCCAAAACATAACAACAGGAGATTAACAATGGCTACCCTAGTGTCTCTTGTTTTCTTCGAAATGGTTGTTCATACATTCACACACAATAAACTCAAACAAAACAAAATAATATAAAACCAGATAAAACAAAAGAGTGAAAGCATTACAGGCCCTCAAATCAGACAATAAGAAATCAACAATGGCTACCTTAATGTCCTTTGTTTTCTTCAAAAAAGCTGTTTATATCTTCTCACATATTGCAATCAAATAGTAGAAAACAGACTTAAACCGACTAAATCAAAGAATAAAAGCATTATTGGACTTCAGAACCTTCCTCCCATATTTATCAGAGATTGTTATCTTATTGAGTCTTTCAGTTTCTTATGCGAGTCACCCATGTATTTAAATGATCCTTTTAAATTTTCATTTTATCTGGCATTGCTATTTGCTTTGCAGAAAATGTTTTTGATTCTCTGTAACTGTCATATTTCCAGAATGACAGCCAGTAACAGCTTTCATGTTCACTACTGAATCCTAGTAAGTAGAACAGTGCCTAATATGAAGCAGACACTATATAAAAATGTGTAAAATAAATGAAATAATACTTGCATTATTGTTTACACAACTTTTTGCTTCTAGATAAATTCTTCAGGATTATTCTTCAGGAAAATGTGGCTATGTTCAAGGTATGAATAATTTAATATCTTACTATATAAAACACTATAAAATTTTCCAGAAAAGCTGCACAATATATATAGCATATTCTAATAGGTGGTTATGTACAGTAAGTTTGATATGAATTTTTGCCAATTGGTTAATAATTTGTATCCTTTCACTTCTGAGGAATATGCATGTCATCATTCAGCCTTTTCTGTGCAAATACGTGTTCCCTGGTGACTCTAAAGCATTCAGTCAAAGGCTCTGAAGGCCAAAATTATGTTTTCCTGCCAATGCCAAATATTATTAAATACAACATTCACTTGGTCCTTATTTTGTGGTGTAAAAATTTCAGAGTCAGTTTAATTAGTATGAAAAAGAATATTTCCACCTCCCTCATGAGACATAACTTCATTGCTTAGCTAAGGTTGAATTTTTTTCTAAATTTTTCTTCTTTTAAATTCTAAATTTACAGAATTTAGAGAAAAAACAAGATCCTCCTAATGTTCATAAAAGGTTTGACCATGAATTTTTACCATGAAAGGTTAAATACTTCCATGGGCAACTAGAATTTATGTGACTAGAATTTATACACACAATCAACTGCAATTACTATTCTTATCTGCAGCAGTGGGCTGATATTTTCCTAAAGAAGAAAGGCTCTCCTGGGTTTTAATTAGCTGTAGTACTCATTGGTATAGACAAGGATGTCTCCAGGGCCTGATGTGTCCTTTATTATAAAACTAGAGCCTAGAAAATCAATTTCAGGGTAACTAATACACTGGGAATATCTTACCTAAGGTTTCAGAAAGAGTCAGCTGTGACTCTAAAAAAGAGATCATGCTGTGTATGTGTGTCTGTGTGTGCTTAAGAAAGTACAGAGAATGTAATACAGAATAGGCGCTCAGTATGATTGCTGAATGATATGGTTTACATGTGATTTATCCCCATCAAACTAATGCTGTGGCTTAACTCCTCAGTGTAATGATACCAAAATCTTAGGGCTTTTAAGAAAGCAATTAAGCCATGTAAGCACCACTGACAAAAGTCTCACGAGCTAATGTTAGACCTTGCAGGATTGGCTATTGCAGGAGCATGCTGTTCCAAAACAAACATTTTTTGGTTTACTTTCTTGTTTTGTCTCTATGTGACCTCTTGTTCTTATCCATACTCCTGCTACATGATGCCATCTGCCATGTTGTGGTGCAGCATGAGGTCCTCACCAAAAGTGGCCAGCCAGTCTTGGACTTTCCGCCTCCAAACTGTGAGCTACACAAATTTATCAATTACCTAGTCTTGGGTATTGTCTTATAGCAACAGAAAATGGATGAAGACATTGAGTTAATATAAATTAATTAACATATAGGCAAAGAGTACTCTTTCTTCTTGGCATAGAGGAATCTGATAGGTCAGAAAGCACATTATGTTCCTCAAGATTGAAGAAAGCACTACTACAACAAAGATCATCCCCTTCTCTCCCTGTTATAATAACCCACTAGCCTAGACAATTAAAGAGTGCCTTCCTGTCCTTAACATGCCCTCATATCCAATTCTCATTCAAAAGTTCAGACTCAAGCTCCATGCTCAGCTTCATGAGTCTTCTTCAGGTTTGGATTATTAATCACAGACAGAACTGGAATCTGAATCCTTTCAAGTAGTTGTTGTTTGCCATGATTAGAATATTAATTAGGACAATTTTTAACCAGTCACTGAAAAAGCCTCCAATCTGAGTGGCTCAAAAGGGGAAAGTTGTTAAAACCTCACTCAGGTCAGGCGGCTCTCTCTGGTTGAATCTTCTTTAAAAAATAGAAAGGAAACCTAGTGCCTTCCTTCTTGTGGATCTGCCATCCCCTTAGGTCTTCTTCAAAGGCATTGTTTAGATTTTTGTATTCATCCAATAAGTAAGAAAAATATGAGGTTGAGGAGGATCTTGCAGGTGGTTTCGCATTCAGGCCTGGGAATGACTTACATCAATTGCATCAATTCACCTACTTTCTGTTAACTAGAATGTGTGACACTGCCTTAACCAAGCAGCAAGATAGTTGAGATATGTGCACTTATAAACTTTATAGAGAATTTATTAAAATGTATGGAAGTACAGGGAAACATCCTGAATAAAATAGGAGATATAATCTGTGATTGAGATGGAGATTAAACATGTCCTTTTATCCTTAATCTTCGAAGTATGTGCAATATAAAATATCAACATTTTCTAACCTTTGTATGAAAAGAGGGATAAATTAGTTAAAGCAAATTTGGGGTGCTGGGGATTGAACACAGGGTATTCACTCTGAGATACATTTCCATCTCTTTTTTAAATGTTGTATTTTGAGAGAACCTCTCATTAAATTGATAAATTGCCTATGCTGGGCTTAAATTCCCATCATCCTTCTTGAACTTCCCAGAGTACTGGGATTACAGGTGTGTCACCATGTCTGGCTTGAAGAAACAACTTTGTAAAAGAATAATGAAGAAGAGGACTTTACCATATGAGATAGGGCCATAATAATTAAAAATATGTGATGCTGATGCAAAATTAAATGAAAGATGAACAGAAAAGAACTAAGAACTCAGGAACAAACTTATAAAGTATGAGAACTAGTATATAAGAGAGGTGCTGTCATAGTCAATGAGAATAACAACAAATAGATTATACAATGGCTTCCTATTAATAAAAAATAAGGGTTCTATATAGATCATGCACACCAACCACTTATGGATATAATTTTTAAATAATATGAAAATGAGTAAAATTTTCATAGTACACAATATAGACTGTGTATAGAATTTACATTAGTCACATATTTCTGAAAGCACACTGTTTGGCAGAAAACATGATAAAATGTCTATATCAAAATTAAAATTCTCATTATAAAAACAATAGAAAAATCTGAGAATAATTAAATATCAATAAATATGGGCAAGTTGTAGGTCTAGGCAATCCATTGGAATGGAAAAATGAGTAGTCAATAAGTATATGAATAAGTATTCAGTTTTACTATTAATCAGGGAAATTAAAACTAAAGAAATAAGATTTTTCACTCATCAGATTGGCAATTTTATTGTTAATTTTGTGATGATTTGAGTAATGCTGGTCTGATAATGTGGTAATATGAAAGGTCAAGTTGGTAGAATTTCATTCTGGGCAATATCTATGAAATTCAGAATGTAATACTCTATGGTCTATTGTATCTATCTATGCATCTGTCTATCTATCTTAAAAAACAATTGAGCATGACTGAGTGGACATTCATGGCAATGTTTGTAAGTATAACCACATTGAAACCTAAATGATTGCAGACAATGGAAAGAGTGAATTTTTTTTCAATCAGAAAACTGTACATCTATCAAGATGACGTAGATTTAGATATACATTAATGGAGAGATGTTTAAAACAGAAATTAGAATGAGGTACCGTTTAGGTATATTTTTAAAATACTGAAAAAAAAAACATATATACTTCATGGATTCGAGGCAGGAGATAGTGTGAGAGACATTCTGGCTTAGGCTCAGAGCAGACAGGATGGCTTTCAGTGGAGACCACAAGAGCATCCTGCCCAAACCACACTTCTTTGACATCCAGCATGAGCGCCAGGCGCAAGTGCTCTAACTGCTTTAGAGTAATCTAGGCTAACCCTGCAGTCATTATAATATCATTAGCATTACCATTTTGATGCCACCTCCTCACCACCCCTTGGGCTTTAGCTGTTAAACCGATTCCAACTTGGCTCATGTATGTTCAAAAACTTTCCTTCCTGGTATCGAGGGTAGAGAGTCAGTTAACTGGAGCAAATCTTACTGGATGCCACCTCAGACCCCGAGACCTCTAACGAAAAGGAGTGGGGCCGAGCCTAAGTCAAGCTTACTCTTGACCTTTCTCTTTGGCCAGTCTGTTCTTTGTGGTGTGTGCTATCCCTTTAACAATACCCCTGCCCTTCTTACTACTCCTGGGTCCTGCTCAGTTCTTTGTCTCTATACCAACTGTCTGCATATCTGGTGTGACAAACAAACACCATCTGTCCAGTAATAGATTTATATACATGGATAACAAATTATTTTGAAAATGTAATAAATGGTCATATATTTAGCTCATAAAACTTACCATTTCTGAAGAGCACTGTAATATAATTGAAGATAGTAACTCAATAGAAACTCAAGTAAAGCCTTGTTTAAATTTAAAATTTTAGTATTTAAAAAAGCCAGGGCTAAAATTATAGATCTCTTCAATAAAATGCTTATCAATTAAGAATATGATATATACATGTGTTTATACGTATGAAGTACACATTAACTGAGAAAAATGTCAAAGTCTCCTTTAAAAATGGAAAAAAGAAATCAAAGAAGAAAACCCAACAAATATTTTAAAAGTACTTCAAATAAAATAACAATTAAAATTTTCTGTATGGAGACACAAAATAATATGACAAAAATCAATGGAAGAAAATTAAAAATTTCAGGAAAAATATTTTATAATATATCAGATTTAGTAATATATCAGATTTAACAATATATCAGATTTTTATGAAGATAGCATCAGAAGTTAATGGAGAAAAGTATTATTCTATAGTGGTAAAATGAGTTAATAAATTTCTCCAAAATTAGACCTTTATATCAAAAAAGAAAATATTGTCTATTGGATTAGATTGAAGAAAATATCTATAAATCAAACCTAGCTTTGAGACATGAATAGACTTTCCAAGCATAAAACTACTAAAATGAAAATCACAGCAGAATAGATAGAATCACTTAAAGCAAAATATTTTCTATGTTCCAAACAAATGTCAGAAAAATATTTTAAAAGAAATATCTGCATTGCATATGATAAATAGTTAAAAATGTCAATACATAAAAATATAAATAAAAGTAGAAATGCCTAAAAATGAGCCAAAGATAATTTACAAAAGAAAAATATTAATAGATAATACACATAAAAATATTCAAATTCATTAGTAATAAAAATTCCAATTTAGTAGTGATATTTTGAATTCTTCAGAGTAGCAACCTTTAAAATTCACATATTTATTATTGGTAAGTGTGTGTTATGGTTTGTGTCTGGGTGGCCCCCAAGCCTCATGCAGTCATGGAAGCTGCTGAGTCTAGCATTTGTGATTGGTTCATTGTCTAGTGCTGGGATTGGTGGTGTGAGTTCTGCACCCGCCCAGGGGTGGAGCCAATATACAATGCAAGGGAGGAAAGGAGGCCTGCTTTTCCCTTTTTACAGGTTGACTCTTATCCCTTAGGGCTGCCATAAACAGCTGCCCCTTAGCCATGCCACCCTGCCTTGGAGCCTGCTGAGTATGGACTGAAATCTCAAAAAACTGTAAGATAAATAAACCTTTCCTTCCTTCATGTTGAGCATCAGGTATTTTGTCTCAACAAGAGAAAGGTAACCAAGACAGTGTGAACACCTATACTCTTTGGATAGGAATAGGTGATAACTTTCTAGAGAACTATTTCTGAAAAAAGAGTAAAAACCTTGGATTATCCCATATATATCATCCAACAATTCTAAATCTAGAAATTTATCCTAAGAAAATAATTATAAATATGCACAGAATGATGTTTTAATGTGCATATGGAGCATTTACTGTAACAGGACCATGTTCTGGGTAATAAAATAAACCTCAATAAATTTTGAAAGATTAAAAACTTAGAAACTGCTGTGTATCCTTTGACTACAACAGAATTAAACTGGAAACCAGTAACAATTTTAACTGAGAGGTTACAATGGATCTTTAAAAACTGGACTATGTTGCTAGGCATGGTGGCACATGCCTGTAACACCAGCATTCAGGAGGCTGAAGTCAGACTATGAAGGAGACTATGAAGTGAGTTCAAGGCCAGTCTGAGATGCAAAGTGATGTCCTGTCTCAAAAAGACAAAAACAAGACAAAATAAAGCAACACAAAACCAAAACCAAAAAAACCCCCATCCTGTTTATTCATCCAAAGCTTGTCAAGGGTTCAACACTTCCAGTCCTATAGACAGACACTTGGATAAATCTATATAAGGGGACTTCCTGGCTTGGTTTGAGCCCTTCAATAACTTGCAGTGCCTCTGTGCATTCTAAGGGGTACAGATTAGTGCCTTCCCAACTTGATGAAATTATAAATAAATTCATTTTTCCATTTTTATGGAATTTTTTTAATCCTTATTGCAGGAAGGTGAATCACCTCAGATACCCAGACAGCTTGGGACTAGATTCCAATCTGACTAAATTCTAGACAGTAACACAATGAGTTACCAAGAAAATCCTCAAATGTATACCAATCCACTTATACATATATACATTGTAACACAAAAAGAAATAAGAAAATTAGAAAATATATCAGACTGAGTACTTAATGAAATATCATGGCATATCCTGTATTGCACAATACTTTGAAGGATAGTTATAGTTTTAAATGTCTAAACTAGAAGAGAAGACAAGCTTAAAATCAATATATAATTTTTTACCTTAAGGAACTAGAAAAAAGTAAAACAAAAGCAAAATAATTAGGACTAAAATAAGAATACTAATTGAAAACTGAAATTAAAAGTGGTTAAGCAGTAGAAGAAATTAACAAAGTCCAACTTTCATCCTTAAAATTACTTAAAAACTTGAGAACCTCTAGTAATAATAGTTAAGAAAAAGAAAAACACAAATTCCCAAAATCAGAAGTGAAAAAAGAATATTATTAAAATTCTTGCAGATTTTAAAAAATAGTAATGGGGCATTATGACCAATTATATGCTAATAAATTCAACAACCCAAATGAAACGGACAAATTCTTCAAAGACGTAATTTAGAAAAACTTACTCAAAAATCGTGATAGCAAAAACAAAAAAATGTTTGAATAATCAGTCCTTTATCTATTAAAGAAATTGAATCTGTAATCAAAAACTTTCACATAGTAGACAGATCTTCCCAATGCTTCGAAAGTAGCAAAATAAATAATGACTGATTATGTAGCTAAGAAAGAAATCAAAAAAGAAAATGAATCTCTAGGTGCCTAAAATGAGCAGATTCAGAGTGCCAGCAGCTATGAAGCAGTGGGTTACTGGAGCCAGGTCTAGGCAGGAGTGTTTTAGTGTGGAGAAAGGAGCTGGAAGATGAACATGAGAGACAAACTTGTGAGTTTCCAGAGGCTGGAGATGAATCAGCCTGGTCATGAAGGACAAGGCTTCTTCTTCAAACAAGAATTAGAAATAGTTTACAGCTGACCAAGGAAGGAACAAACAAATTTACAGATATTCTGAGACAGCAGTCCTAATAATGTTTTCCTGTTCTTCCTACCCTTGCACTTGCCCTGGTTATTTACTTATTGTTGTTTTTCATGAAGACATGTAAGTGTAAAGAAGAACCACTGAAAACGTCTGCCCCCAACCCTTTGCAAAAGAAAACCTTCTAGAACTTCTAAGGAGATTTAGAAGAAGCTACTACAATTTCACCAATAAACAACACAACTCTTTTTTGTCTGTGTCCTATTGTTCACTCTGTGCGTGAGTGATTATAATGATAGTTCTAAGAGTCTGATCCATCCTTCCTATCAAAGCCAATGTTGAGGAAAATTTGGCATGAGGTGTATTGAGTCAGACAGGAAAGAGAGATGAAAGCAATGACAATTTTGAATCCTTCTGCAAAAAGCAGAGACCAGAGCTGGCCAGCAGATGGGGCATAAATATGGGATGACTTTGGTGATGAGTTTTAACTGCCAGATCTTAAAAAAATACAAATGCAGAGTCTTAGTGGGGTGAGGACCTCCCAACAGGCATTTGGGCACAATAAGGTCATTTGACTGTGTTGTACTGGTGGCCTCTCCCCCTTCCTGGGTATCATCTAAGCCCCTGGAATTATCATGGCTCCAAAGAATTGAGAACTAACTTCCTAACACACAACAGAGACAGACAGACAGACAGACAGACAGACAGACAGGAAGAGAGAGAGACTTGAATATTTTACTGGATGGGAACTCAGAACTATACTTCACTAAAAAAAAAAGGAAGTAATGTGGTAGGTCTTAAACTCAAGTGTTGAGAGGGAAATTCATGCTCACTTTATAGGTAAATGATACACCTAACCTATATGGAAAGGCAGAGGTTGCTAATGCACTAGCACCTCTATGTTTTTACCCTGAAAGCCAACCTAGAAATAGTTCAAGGAATAATCCCGAGTGCCTAAATCCCTGGTGAGTAAGTATTATCTTTTAAAAGAACAATATTCGAGTCATAAAAGTAACTTCCTATGAGTCAGTTGGTTTCTACTAGTTTTTGCTTCCTCCCAAGGGAAATAATTCCAAACCATCTCCAAAAGAGAGAAAGAGAGAGAAAAGAAAAAAAAAAAAAAAAACAA
>RJWT010004636.1:0-32798 GCA_004365215.1 Cuniculus paca
CAGAGTGGCATGGCACTGGAGCAACACTTCAAGGCAGTAGCCAGAGCAAAAAGGGGGAAAAGCAAGCCTCTTCTCCTCCCTTATATTGTACACAGGCCACCCCACCACCACCATCACCACCATACCCCCCAGGGGCAAGTGTAGCACTCACAAAATCTCTGTGCTCTCCTCTTGCACAGGATAAGGATATTTACAAAGTAAGAACCCTGGCTCCTTGCTGAGTCTCTTAGTTAAACTCTAAACTTCTCAAGTTGACACAGTGTATCAACTATAACAGGTCTCACCAGTTCATTAGTTTGCCAAGCTGGGCTCAACTTGTAATCTTCCTGCCTCAATGTTTCAGAGTTCTAGAGTAAGGAGCATGGATTCCCACACCTGGATCTTAAATGTTGCCCAGGCCCTCCTGTGGAAGGCTTGGGCTCTTGCTGTCCCACTATTGGGGGGAGGTGGGACCTTTTGGAGATGGGGCCTAGAGGAGAAAATGAGGTCATTGGGCCAATCCCTTGAAGGGAATCTTGAGCTGATGACCCATTTCTTGCTTTCATTCCTTAGCTGCCGAAAGGTGAACAGTCCTCCTCCACCATGTACTCCCACTGTCTTAGTTACTTTTCTCTCACTGCTAAAGAAAATACCTGACATCTAAAGTTAAAGGGAGGAAAGGTTTATTTGGCTCATAGTTTGTTGAGATTTCAGTCCATAGTTGTTTGGCTCCAAAGCAGGGTGAACTGACAGAGGAGAAACAGTTCATGGCAGGCAGAAGGTAGCAAAGCAAACAAAAGACAAGACGAGCCTCTTGCTTTCCCTATACTGTATCTAATCTGCTGATTAGGGCAGTGCTAGACCAGTCAGTGGATTGATTTAGTAATCACTTACCCTTAATCCTGGTACCCTTAGTCTCAGCATTGCAGCATGAATCAATCACACATTCTAGATTCAGCCACCTCTGAAAAAGCCCCCTCCCATGACTGCATGAGGCTGTGGGGGACATCTAGACACAAAACATATTACCCACCATGTTGCACTGCACCATGCCATGTTCAACTACCATGGACTGAGGCCGCTGAAACTGTAAGTCAAAGTAAACCTTTCCTTTTAAGTTATCTCGGGTGTTTTGTCACAGTAACAGAAAGCTGACTAGCAATCCACTGATTCTTCCTACTGCTTTTCACATCAATCAGGGTGATGTGCTTCTCCACACTGTCACAAGGGATACTAGGCACATCCCAAGGCCTACAGAGTCAGCTCAATGTCTGAGCAATTCATTTAATCCTAACCGCAACCTGCTGTGGTTCATAGTTATCGTCCCATTTTACAAAAGAAGAAACCAAAGCCCGGGGGAATTAAGCAGCTCAGGCAAAGCCACTGCACTAATGATTGGGGACCTGGAGCTGAGCCTGGTTTTGCCTGACTCAAGAATTAGTCCCTGAGTTTCCTCCCCTGGTTGAGTGGAGCATCACGGCATGCAGCTCTTCTGCTACCAAGGGCCCTGGATGTCCCCTCAGAGAACTTGGGGTGGGGGATCAAACAAGTGTCCTGTGAGCCCCACACAGGGGAGCACAGTGCCCCTTAGCTGAGATCCCCAAGCCCCTGCAAAGGCAAACAGGGAACCAGACATTTCCCAGGACCCAGGCACATAGCAGGTGCTTGGTGAATGGAGAAAAGAAGGGAAAGAGGACTGTGTTAATTCTAACCTAAAATGTGACTCCAGTTGTTATCAGTCACTTGGATTTTTAGATAATTCCAGTAAACAGGAATGCACTATAAGCATGTTCCTTGTTGGTGAAACTTTCTAAAACAGTCAGTTTTACAAGCTTTGTTCCAGGGAACTGAGTGAGTTGTCTCATTGTGTAGTTGGAAGTCAGTTAAATATTTGGAGATATCTGGCAGAAGTGATTTGGGTCATGGGAGAAATAGCTGCTTCATGCTGCCATCAAATATTTATCAAGAGCTCAGTTGTGAGGACCTTTCAGAATGAATTAAGTTCTTCCAGAGACCGAACATAATTTCATTCTGGGGCTTACTAAGCCCATGTGAGTGACTGACATTGGATTTAAACTTCACCATTGGAACTCAATCTCTTTTTACTGAGGTCACTTCAAAACCTCCACTGTAAACCTGCATGAAAACAGATAGGGTGATAATTTATCGGGGTGCTGGGCTTGTGTGCTGTACCTCCGTGTGATAAAAAGCAGACCATTGCCTCTATCCATGACAAATGCTTCTTCTTGACTGGACACTTGTAATCTTGCCACACAAGATTCCGCTGATGGATTTAAGAGCCTGTGCTTCCTATTAAAGAGAAGATGTTTTCCAGATGACAGCAGAAGCCTCAAATCGCAGGTTCCCTGTAAGTCATGAGGCAGAGGACATCAGTGAGCCGTGATGGGAAACCTAGTACTCTTCAGAAACGACCTTCTGCATTTCCACCTGAGTGAACTGACTGCCAGCTTCATAGTTCCAATTTTGTATTTGTTTGATTTTTCCTCTATGATTTTATGGTGAGGATTTTATGGAAGAAATGCATTTTATTCATCTTGTTCTGGAATGATATAATTCACCCAAGGAAAGAAAGAATTTTTCTCTCTTAAAAAGAAACTTAACTCCTCTTGCCCATTCACATCTATATTATTTAGTGCCATGGTTTTCAACCAGGTGACATTTATCAATGTTGGGGGGCAGTTTGGATTGTCATAGTTAGAGGTGGGGATGCCACTCATGTCCAGTAGGTAGAAGTCTCTGATGGCACTAAGCATCCTGGGATGCTCAGGGTGGGCCCCCAAACCAGGAATTGTCTGCTCTAAGCATTGTAGCATCCAGGCTGAGGATCTCTGCTCAGTGTGCTGTCCCTCTGTCCTGCTGACCAGTCACTGTGTGGAGCAGAGGAATAGGCCATGTCACTGTTCTCTTCCTGTTAGCGACTGCCTTGGTTTCCTCCATCTCCCTTCACTTTGAACAGTAGTTCATGTCCATTTATACCCCCTCTTAGAGTTGGTTTCACCCTCACCATCCATGGAGGAGGTCGTCTCCCCCAAGGACACCAGGGGCCTTTTCTCTATCTCTGAGATCTTTCTCAGTCTCTAGCTGGGCCTCTTCTGGGACCCCACAGGATGTAGCACTGGTCCCGGAAGTCATCACCTGAGATACACAACTCCTATTCCGTTTCTCCTCATCTCTTTCAAATGCTTCCGGTGTCCCTCACTGACTCTCTCCCCTTCTTTGTCCTAGCTGAGGGCATGTCACCCGTCCTTCCCTCCAAGACTGATTCCTTCCTTTCCTAGGGAACCTCACCCACCTTAGAGGACATACATGGCCCTTCCTGGCCAGCAGTTCCCCGGTAAGCATCCGTCAGCTTCTACCTCCCACCGAGTCTAACAGTTCTGCTGCTTCCCCCTCATTTACCCACTGTTGGGTCAAGTTTAGTCACTCAGTAGACATTCTCCAAGCACTTCTGTGCCAGAAACCTTATTCTACTAATTAACAGTATAGTCTCTGCCTTGGGAGAAAAGTAATACATGAGGTACACTTCCAAAACTTTGGCTTTAATGCCAAAAAGAATATCTTTACGTCGATCATGGCCCCTGGTAGGCTGCTTCTGGGTTTCACTTCAGCCTGAAGCCCAAGCCGCCTACTCAGCCTGAAACAGAGATTACTCTCCAAACCATCCTGGTGTGCCTAGCTGTTCAGTCCTGGGGGAGTGGAAACCTCTAAATGTGGTAGCTAATATATTCTATAAATCATATGCATGATGAGTACTCTTTTTTAAAACATAGAAGAACAAACTAAGAAAAGATAAATTTGAAGAATAAATATAAATATAGGGGATGTTACAAGTTAGTGATAACTGTAAATTAGTAACAGTAATAATAAGAATAAATTAATAGTAAACATTCATAGATATGCTCATTTATCTCCATTGCAAACTTTGGATTTCTCTCCTTCAGCTGCATAATTCTTTCATCCCCGTGGACTGATAAAATACTCAGAGAAGTTGTTACCCATTACATTGGTTTGCAAGGGCCACCTGACAGACTGTCACAAATTGGATGGCTTAAACAAGAGAAGTTTACTCTTCCATCTGGAGGCCCCAAGTCCAAGGTCAAGGTGTGGGCAGCGTGGGTTTCTCCTGAGTCCTCTCTCCATGGTTTGGAGATGGTGCTGCCTTCTTAGGTCTTCACGTGGCCTTCTCTTTGTGCTCGCCTGTGTCCTGATGTCCTCTTCCTGTCAGCACAGCGGTCCTTTTGGACTCATTTGATGACCTCCTTAGAGACCTGTTTTCAAACGGGTAGTAGTTATATTCTGAGGATTGAGGTTAGGACTTCAACATAAAACCTTGGGGATCTATCATTCAGCCCACAGCATTCTCCTTCTTCCGGCATAAAAGGGCAGAAGTAAGCAGAATATTAATAGAGCCAGGGGGACTGCAGAGGGAGAATAAAACACTGTACCCAGGAAGAGTGGCTCTTGTCCTGCGAGGTGGAAGCCCACTGCTATCAGAAAGTACCGTGGGGCAGGGATGGAGAGCCTGTCACCTCCCCGCTCTAGTCTTCCAAGAGCTTTTCCTGGTCATTCTTAGCTGGATGTTTGGGATGAGGGGGAGGCAGCTCCTAGAGACCAGACCCCAGGAGCTGGAGCCAGCAGAGAAGGGTCAGGCGTGGGTGAAAAGGGCAGATGGAGAAACAGGAGCAGAACTGGCCCGTCGGTTCTGCTGGTGTCTTCTGGCTTCCACAGTGTCACCTGATGTGTGAGCCCTGTGCCTGAACCACTTTGCATGAAGATGGGCAAGCAGCTGACCACCTGAGACAAACACGCAAGCCACTGTCTTCTGCAATTTGTGTCCTTGGCCACAGCAGTAGGTTCCCACACAAGGCTTCCTGGACATGAGTTGTGATGCTTCCAGAATGTCTTAGAATGTGTCAGCTTTCCCTTCCACCTGGAGTGCAGGCTTGCAGCTGGGGGTATTTTCCACTCCGTTCAGCTCTGATGCCCTCTGCGTGTGTCTGCTTCCTTGCAGGAGCCCGAGCGTCAGTACATGCACATAGGCACCATGGTGGAGTTTGCCTTTGCCCTGGTAGCCAAGCTGGACGCCATCAACAAGCACTCCTTCAATGACTTCAAGCTGCGAGTGGGTACGTTGTGTGGAGAGATCCAGGTTGCAGCAAGGGCAGAGGTATAGGAGAAGGAGTAAAGTCCTGAAATGCATCGTTGGCCCTGGTGATGTTGGAGTAGAGCCGTCACAGTGCCATCTGAGGGCGTCAGGACTGAATTGCAGATGGCAGGGCTTAGGGAAGCCATCATTTATTTCTAAAGCACTTTTGTGCAAGTCAAGAAAACACCCTCTTTGTTTGGACCCAAGCTGAAGGCACACGGTTTAGCAAGTGGAGTGTGAGCTGGATTTCAGCCCCCACATCCCCTGCCTGTCCAGCTAATGTCACGTTCTCCCATCCACGAGGCAGGATATGCATAGCAGTAAGCTGACTTATTGGAAGTCATTGACCGGAAGCTGTTCTGTTATTTTCTAGACCATTAACAATGAAATGAGAACTTTCCACCAATCATAACATACAATCAGATTTCAGGGTTGTAAAAATGTAATGGAAAAGTGCATATTAAAATTGTTGAAGTACAGTCTGACATTCACAAGGTCCCAACCAACAAAAATAGCAAACCCATGTTCTAGGTGCTGAAATAGCTGTAGCTCTTCAGAGTTGTACAATCATTGGGGAAAAAACAGTTTTCTTTACCATAAAAAATAATCCCTTTCAGTATATTAAAAAAAGACTTCCTGATTTCTAATAAGTCCTTAACAACATTGAAGTTGATTTCTTGACATGTTTCTTGATGACTTTCACAAATTCTTCCCCAAAAAAAGTGGGTTTTGAGCCACCAAGTTAGCACACAGCTGTCCTGTGACGAATGCACAGTTGCAATCATCCAGGATTTTTAAGAGCTTCTTTTACAATTCGATGGTTTTCTTGGTAGCACATGTGGCTTCTGAAAGACCATGGATGAGTAGTTCTTGAGACAGATTCCATCTGCATAGTTTTTAACTTTTTCTTACATACTGATTTCAGCTCTTTGGAAAAAGTAAGATATTTAAACTTATTTTCTTCATTCTCTACATGTGGCCTGAATTTTAAAGCCAAGAAATACATTTTACATCTCATTTAGCAAATGAGATGCTCTCTCTGCACGTGCCAGCAATTGTCAGCCTTGAGCTTGAGTAGGTTTTTCTTTTTGCTTCTCTTCCCTGTGCACAGTGAGCTTCATCAGGGCTCTACTGAACACAAAGGTGGGGCAGGCCTCGTGGGCAAGCAGCTGACCACATCAAACAGATCCCCTTGACCCAATAGCCTCCCTATTGTGTTGACATCTTAGAAAAACTCTTACCCTACCACTCTGTATTAGTCCTTTTCTTCCTGCTGCTATAACAAAATACCTGAGGACAGTAGTAGAAATTTGTTTAGTTCTCAATTTTGTAAACTGCAAATGCAAGACCAGGTGGTCCTATCCATAGAATTTCTGGCTACACCACAGTGTGACAGGAGGCATCACAGTGACACTGTGAGAGTGACAGATGATATGGGAACATGAGAGGCCAGAGAGAGATTAGAAAATCAGGCTCACTGTTTTGTAACAGCTCACTTTCATGGGAACTCAGTATTAATCTCCTAACTGGCAGTACCCCCAGTGACCTAATGACCTTACACTAAGTCCCACCTGTGACAGTTTCCGCCACCTTTCCATTATCACGTAGAGAACCAAGCTTCTATTTGACTCCTCAGGATCACACTTAAACCATATCCAGACCATTGCACTCTCTTTTGAGAAGAAAAATCTATGCGTGGAAGAATGATCTTTTCCATTTCTAAGCATATATGGACCAAAATAATCCTGCCCTGTACTTCAGCGTAAGAACAGGACAGTTCTTTGCTGGTTACATGGTCTATATCCAAAGGAATTTTCTTGATCTGGACTCTAATATTTTCCAAATTAAGGAGAGCAATTGGATGTCCTCCCCTCAGCAAGTATGTGCCGAGTGGTAGCTTTATACCTGTTATTGAACAGCTAAGAACATGGCTGCACTCAGGCCATGCATCAGCCCTGTAGACTGCTCAAGAGGTCTAACTCACTGTTTTACTTGGCCTTGGATCTTCCCCTCCCCAAACCCTTTGCCTCTCTCAGAGAGGCTTCCCTGCTAGACCTCAACGCATAGCGCCATCCAATGACAATTCTCAGATAAGAAAGCAGAAGCATGATTTTGTCATCCAAAGGTAATGATGTAAATAAGAACTGCATTCGCTCTTTGCGCCTTTTTTTTTTTTGCATCCTGAGCCATAGAGTCACTTGGTTAATCAGAGCCACAAATCAGTCACTCTCCCGCACTAAGTGGATGGCCCTATTGCCAGCAGTAATCAGTTCAGGCTCTCTGCCCCTGGAGCTGCTACTCAAGCAGGAATCTGCAGCCGCCAGGAGCAAAGCCCATGGGTAAGAGGATGCCTTCTGGGACCAGCATCCATACTTGACTCTTGAGTGAGCTGAGCTTGCTACAGAGCTGGGCTGTCCACATCAGAAGTGAGTTTTATTGAGTCCTCCCCAAAAGCAAAGGGAGTATATTTCTCACCTTTTCTCTATCCGTAAAGTTATGGAACGGTTTTTGAATGGTGTCCAAGTATAAGTTTCCGCTGTGGAGAGGAAATGCTGCCTAAAATCTGTCCCTAAGGAGATCAGTGTTCGGGAATTAAATCTCCCAGAAACACCCTCATTAATCGGTACTGTCAGACTAATGCAGCATTCACGTAACAACTGCGGGTCTGTGTGTTCCAACTGGGTTCCTGAGACAAGCAGTCAGCCCACCCCTGCACTGGGCTGGAGAGGATCCCAGGCCTCCCCCTTGGATTGGAGACACTGACCTGACTTTTGAAGCTTTGGCTTGCGGTAACAGGTGACACATTACATGCTACCCAGTGTCAAAGCGCACCCTGATCTCCAGTGAAAAACTTGCTATAACAAGGGTTTTATAATTTCATTTGCTAAGAGAGAGAAGTCAGCAAAATCAGTATCACCTCTGTTGCCAGTGGCCCTGGGTGCCAGGGTGCCCAGTTATCTGGGGAAGTGACACAGCAACCCATAAACCCCAACATTCTGGAAACTCCATTTGGCCTTAGCCAAGCAGCCCTGCCTGGATTAGAGGGAGGTGTCTTCCTGGACTGCTCCAGGGACCTTTAGGTTAAGTATCCTTAGCAGATCACAGTTAGCAGGAGGATTAGGTCTCTGACGAATGCTAGGAAAGGTTGGCAGCAAGGAGGATGGGAGCCCAAGCAGCAGGAGCTGGTGGACCTTCCACGGCTGGCTTTAAGACCATGTTGTGTCACCTCTCACAAAGGATGTCCTCAGCTGGCCTACTCTGGCTGGCCACCCCTCCAAATGCAGGGCCTCTGGGATTCCCCCACCTCAGTCCTCTACTCTCTACCATCTTGTCCCCACTGCGTGTTATTAAATGCGCATCATTTCCTTATGTGAAAAACTCCTCCAAATTCATATTCCATCCAATTCATTTCATCAGACATGAGAAGATGTTTGTAAATGGGGACCTGGGTAGAATCCTCACTACCAGTAGTGGAAATTAGGGGAACTCACTAGAACTTGGCTGGGCAGTGAGAATCACCACCATAGAAGGGTGGCCCGCCTGCCGGTGAGGAGAAGCCCAGCTGATAGGAGCAGGAGTTGCTGGGCCCACCCCGGCTGTGTTCTGCCTGTCCCACCTCCCCCCATGCAACCCATGGCCCTTGGTGACACCTCCTGGGAAATGCAGCTCGGTCGCATGGCCAACCTGATGGAGGTGTGTGACAGTGAGGAGAGTTAGGGTACAGAAGGCACTCAGAACAGTGCATGGAAGTCAGATAAGCCGTGTTAGCATGTCTGTGATGGTTGTCACCATGCTTGTCATTGGGGCAAAACAGTGGTATCCAAAATCCAAACAGTGGCAAAATGGCCAATAAAAGGCAGTCCTCCCCTCCGTGTGGCCACTTCAAATTAAAATGTGCATATTTCAAACTTGGTATGAACTCTGAAACTCTTGAAAAACAACAGTCCCATAGATTTCTTGCCTATGGCTATATAGCCACGTAGAAAAAGGACAGTATTATAGTAACACTGGCATCATCATGCTGGAGATGCCGGTATGTGGACACATATTAAACATGAGTTCAGATCTAGTGGGGGAAGTGGCCAGTGCGTGTCTGGGAGATGATAAGCTTGGAGGAATGACTTGGCTGTTGTTTAGAGGTCCAGGCGTTGGGCTCAGACCACCTCGAGGACGGCCTTGGAAAGCTCTCTGGTTTGAGGTCATGGCTGCTATCTGAGCCCCCTTAACCCCCCTCTGATGTATCACAGGGATTAACCATGGACCTGTGATAGCTGGTGTCATTGGCGCCCAGAAGCCGCAGTATGACATCTGGGGCAACACTGTCAACGTGGCCAGCAGGATGGACAGCACCGGAGTCCTGGACAAAATACAGGTGACATAGTCTTCTCCATCTCCTCACCCAGTCTGTCAATACATATAAGCATAGCCATGATCATGATGATGATAATGATAATAGGTTTATACAAAATTTATAAAGTAAATCTTAGAATTTACTCAAACCTTTTTATTGCAGAAATATTAGTTTCTGTATTAACTGTTCTTTTATATGTAACTTTTTTTAACGTAGAGGTGATAATTTCCCCCTTTTCCCCATTTTTATTTTTGAAATTGTTCATCCAGGTTTGCAGTATACAATGTTTATGCTCCTTGTGTGGCATTGGTCCCTGCGCCTAACACATCTTCATTCCTTTTTTCATCCCCTCCCTTCATCCCTCTATCCCCTTTTCATCTGAGAAATATCTGTCTTCCTGCTTCCTATTCTATATCTTTTTAATGTTGTTGCTTATTTATAATTTGGGTTTCTCATATATGAGAAATCATGCAATATTTAAGTTTATGTGTCTGATTTATTTCATTCAACATTGTCTTGGTTACTTTTCTATCATTGCTGAGACAAAGTACCTGAAGCCCAAAATGAAGGAAGGAAAGGTTTATTTAGCTTATAGTTTTTGGAGGTTTCAGTCCATACTCAGCTGACCCCAAGTCTAAGGGAAAACTGTTCATGGCAGCTGCAAGCACCAAGAGTGAAAAGGGCAGAAAAGGGGAAAGGCACACCTCCTTCCCTCTCCTATATTGTATGCCAGCTCCACACCTGGGCAAGTGCAGTACTCACACCGCTAATCCCAGCACTAGACAACAAACCAGTCAAGAATGCTAGATTCAGCTGCCTCCATGACTGGATGAGGCTTGGGGGGCCTCCAAACATAAACCATAACAAACATTATGGTCTCGAGGTGCATCTGTTTTCCTACAAATGACTTGAGATCATTCTTCTTTATGGCAGAGTAGTACTCCATTGTGTGTAAATAGCACATTTTCTTTATCCATTCATCTGTTGATGGACGTACAGACTGCTTCCAAGATTTAGCTATCATGGATTATACTGCTATAAACATAGATATGCATGGATCACTGAAATACGATGTCTTTAACTCTATCAGTAAGCTACCTACAGCAATAACAAAATTCTAATACAATAAAGACTATTGGACCTGTGATAGCAGACCCTCTGATCTACAATGATCCATGTAGCACTGTGACAACCCAGAGCATCAAGTTCAGGAGTGGCTTCCTCCTGTCTCGTTCCTTCTCAGCTCCAGGTCCTGGGAAAGGTTTGTAAGAGATGGGTCTGACACCCTGAGCACAGACAGCCTACTCCACCCAGCCTTCTGGGGGCAGGCTAAGGGCTGTAGATAACCTTGCCTCTGGAAATTAGGAGAGTCCTGCCTTCCATTCTGACTTGCGCAGAATGCCCCCCACTCCCCTGGCATCAAAAGCCGTGTGTTCATTATGCCTCTACTTACTCACCTGCCTCTCAAAGTGTCCCGCCTCATTTGTCCCAAGATGTATTCCGGCAGCCTTTCTAAACCATAGCTTTGACTTTCACGGAATGAGCAAACATCATTTCTAAGTGTTTGCCTTCTTCCACTCAGATTATTAGTCAGTCAACAGTTGCTACAAAGAAAGCAAAAGCCCAACAGAGAATGAAGGAAAGCAATGGGAGAAGAGAGGAAGTCTCCCCTGCCCTCACAGCTGAGCGGCCCATTGCCAACAGGAAGAGACAGCTGGCTCTGCTCATGAGACCCCACTGCCAGTGAGCCTCGAATGCCTGCTCCTTCTCCTCCCCTCTCGCTGGGGGCTGCAGTGGGGCTCAGCATTCATGGAGCCCACCCTGCAGCCCCATGGAGGAGGAGTGGCCCAGCGCCTCAGCAGCCTCATCTAGCTGTCTGTGCCAGGGATGCCCAACAATTCTGGACAGCCTGGTTTTTTTTGTTGGGGACAGAGGATGCCCTGACCAAGGACACACCTCCTTACCTGCAGGTCCACCTGTATCCCCACCACATCCCATGTATCCAGGAGATCGAGATCCATAGTAGTTCTTACTGTGCTTTACAGATCTTAAAGCAGTTTCCCATCCCTTGGGGTAAGAAAGATCAAAGTCACCTCAAGAGAGGGGGTCACTGAGAGATGCCCCTTATGGGGATCTGAGTCCCCCACTGGGCAGCGTCGAAGATGAGTCAGTGTCTCATGCATCGCTAAGAGGATGTTTAGCCTTCTAACATTCCTCATGATGCCACCAAGACTGTGTGTGTGCATCTGATCTCAGGTAGGGGCAGTGTTGGGATCCCACCTGTCAGAAGCAAACATGTTGCAGGCTGTGATACCCTGAGCTCAGTAGCTGGGCGTGGCCTCCGGTAGATTTCCTCCTGACAGTCAGCATGCAATAGCTCGATGGCCTCTCCTTTCCAAGAATGTGCAGAAGCAGTCTTGAGAAGGCAGGAAAAGTGAAAAGGGATGCCTGCACCATTAAAAATCTGCTCTTTAAAAACATAACTCTCAGTGATCACTCATCCTAAAACTGGGGAAACAGCACAGAGGGCCCAAGACACCCTGGCAGGTGTCCCAGACTGGAGCAGTAATGACCAGTGTTCTGGGGCTCTGTGGGTCCCTACCTGTGCCCTTGAAAGCATCTGCCCTTGAGGCCTCTCAGCACCAAGCTGTGGGCAGTGCCTGCTCCCAGCACTGCATCCCCAGGCAGAATCTGCACCACAGCCCTGAGGTGGACAGGTGCCACCAGTGCCCTGGGGACAGCCATGCCCGGGGCCTTGGTAAAGTGGGAGATCTCTCCTCTGTCCCACATACTTCCCAGACAGCTCACCAAAGCTCTGTGTGGAAACAACTCCCTCCCTTCCAACCCAAGACTCAGTCAGCTGGGGACTGTAACGGGGACCCAAGGACTTGCCACACCTCTGCAGCAAGGTCTCCTCCCTGGACCACGCCTGTGCTCCTCACCTGTTCTCTGCCTTGGAGAGAGCCATCTACATGAGGCACCTCCAGTGCTCAAGCAGAAGCACCCTGGCAGGCCCAGTGGGTCCCAGGCCTGGTCCCCTGAGGAGGACACAGCCCACACTTCCACTGCAATGGCACAAGGCTGTGTGCAGGGCTCATCTGCACTGGCAGGTTCCACTACTGTGTGACCAGGGACGTGACTGCTGGGTCCCCTCAGGGGAAAACGGGTGTGGTCACATGGGTAGCGTGCAAGCAGGGGTGCCCTCTGGTAGCAAATCACCCCCAGTGAGGAGCACCGAGGAAACTTTCAAGACCAACCTAGAGTACCTGCTTCACTAATGCTACTGCAAATTCCACTGTTCTGGTCACTGTAGGTCACTTCCTACGCATGACACCTGGTGATGGTGACACAGAGCCATTGCTGGAGCTGACTGTGCTTTTCAGGGTGTTTTCTCCCATCTCTCTAAAAAAGAATCTATTGTTAATATTTTACTGAGTATTTTGTGAAATGGCACTCAGGACAATGTGGATATCATCCTGAATCCCAGCATTCCAGTGTCACTTTGATTTGTCTTCTTTATTCCAGGTGTCTTTGAAGTGAGTACAGAATCTCAGGTGGCTGAAATCACAGCCTGGGTCCAGACTTAGTTCCTCTTTTTGGGGTGAATGGCTCCATACTAGTTCATTTGCATCCCCTCCATGAGGTTGATCATGGTAGCACCATGAGTTTCTCAAGTCTATAGGTCACTTGAAATTTTAGGTTGTCTGCAGCTTGTTTGTTTTTTATCCCAGCACCGAGTTAAACACATTGCCCTTAAAAAGCTTTTCTCCTTGTGGATATTTTCTTTCCATTAATGTCTCAGGAGTCGAATTACTGGGTCAAGAAGCATGAAGCTTTTTTTGGCTCTTTCATCTGGTAGGACTCACATGGGGTGCGCTGCCTGGGGTAATAAACTAAACGCTTTTCCATGTGTCCGCCTGTCCTGCAGGTTACCGAGGAGACGAGCCTCGTTCTCCAGACACTTGGATACACATGCACATGTCGAGGCATAATCAACGTGAAAGGAAAGGGAGACCTGAAGACATACTTTGTAAACACAGAAATGTCGCGGTCCCTCTCCCAGACCAACATGGCATCCTGAAGGGTCATCCTGGCTGTGGCAAGAACACTGTACTTTTTGGAAGGTACCACGCACTTTCTGACTGCACCTTTTGTCCTTCGTTTCGGTGTGCGCGCTCTGTCCTGTCCTCCAGAGCCTTTGCAGACTAGTTCCTGTGACCCAGTGGCATACCGTTTGGTGTCTGACCTGCGCCCAGATCCTTCTGCCACTTGCACTGTGCGTACTCCTAAGCAAAAGGAGAATGGAGCGTGTCCTAGGAGGAGAGCATTCGCAGAACTGACAAAGGGGAGAG
Source organism: Cuniculus paca (assembly GCA_004365215.1). NCBI lineage: Eukaryota > Metazoa > Chordata > Mammalia > Rodentia > Cuniculidae > Cuniculus > Cuniculus paca. The sequence goes on from RJWT010004636.1 coordinate 13,850, forward strand.
GTGAAGCAAACACAAATTCTTAAGGCAATAAAACTGGGGGGTGTATATTATCTTCTGGTGCATGTTCTTTTCTGGAAAATACGGTAGCTCGCCAAATGCATCTGCTAGTCCGATATCCAAACACAGTATTTGTGAATAAGTTGATTTGGTTGCCCCACATGGAGTCCATGCCTGTCCACCCTGTGTCTCATTGCCAGTGGCCACCGGTGGCTCCCAGCTGGGACCCGGGGCTTGTCACCTTGCTCTGTTGTGTCTCGTGCCAGCAGCACGTTACCACCCATCACCAGAGTTAGTCCTGATCACCTAGGACAGTTTTGTACCAAACCCATCTGATGTTTTAATGCCATTTGTCTTTTGTAAGGTTAATTCATTAAAACTTTTATGTACTTTGGTTTCAAGTGCCCGTATCTTTTATTTTCCTTTCTTCTTTCTGCTGTGGTTCGCTCTAGAATTAAAGTTTGTTTTCCATCATTCTTGCTTTTGGCACACTTGTTTCAGAAAGAGCCCTCCAGAAGCCAATGTCCAGTACCCTTGAGTCATTCAGTTAGGGACAAAGTTGGTGATGCAGATACTTAATGGCACAGCTCCCTGGGAGGGGAGGAAAGAATGCTTGATGTTTCAGATGGTTTGGTTTGCCTTTTGGCGGCTCTTGAGAACAGTCTTGGGGAAAAAAATATTTTAACAGTAAAAAGATTCTGTTCCTCTGTCCCCTGCGCTCCTGTCTACAATAATACTTCATTAGAACTAGCGGACTAGGACTCCCTGGGAATACTTTGGAAGCAGCTGTGTAAGTCAGGCATCAGGACAATTTGAGCTGACCCAGAGAAGCTGCCCCTTAGTCCAAGGAGGCTAAGAAGACAGCAAGCTAGTGTTTATGTTTATGTCAACACAGAAGACCCGGAAGGACTTTTTTCTTGTAAATCCAATTTTAAGGTTATTTGGTGTTTTTCCTTTGCACATAAACAAATTACAAACAGAACGATCATCTGTGATCTGATGTTTAAAAGCAAAACTGCAGGCAGCAGCCTGGTGGAGCAGACTTGGTTTCTTTTTTGGCTCAGGGCAGGCATGTGTGGGGGCTGGAGGACTCGGGATCTCATGGAGAGCGGTTCCTTAGCGACAGCTCAGACAGGAAGCGCAGGTCTCCAGCCTGGCTCAGATGTGGTGCTGGCTGTGTGACTTGGAGCACACCTCTTCGTCACTGGCTGGTGCCGGGGCTTGCCCTGGCCAGCCTGTTCCCAGCAGGGAGCTGCGCCAGGACATTGACTCACAGCTGTCCTCCAACACCAAGTGTGAATGCAGCAGGACTTTTTCAATTTTCTGCCCAATCAGGAGGGTTTTTGATCCTGTAATCAGAACGCAGCATTGGCCTTAATACACCTCGATCTCCAAAAAGGTGATGGGAGCAAGAGAAATACTACGAGGGCATTTCTCTTCCCTCTCACTCAGGCCTGGCCTGGAATGCCTGAGGATTTCAGGGAGTTCAGATTGGTGCCATATATAATTTGTAGTGCTGGTCAGCACCAGCAGAAGCACCTGGTGGCTTTGTCTCCCCTTGCATCATGTATCCCAGGTTGCCTAGACCATCTATCCTTGAGAAAAAGCCCACCGCTAGGCAATCACCAAGTTCTCTGAAGCGCAGTCCCCCGGAGGCAGTGAACTTGGGTTTGTGGGAAGAAGGACCCGAAAGCAGAGGCAATGCCCACTGTTGTGTGCCAGTCTGACCAAACAACAGAGAGCGCCTTGTGAGGCTCTGTGCACACCTGGCCCTACGCAGGTGCACGCCCTGCCAGCAGCCCGAGACCACCTGGGGACTGGTCCGGCATGCAGAGGCTCAGTCCCCCTTGGCTTTCAGGCCTGGCACCTTTCTGGTTTGTGTTTTGGGCACCAAGTTCCCTGGGTGGCCCTGACGCTCCAGGCAGTTTGAGATGCCTGCTTTTGACAGGGAAGAGACAGAGAAGCCCAACCCATGTTCAAAGCACGACAGTGGCTCAGCGGCTCAGCATTCAAGGCAAGCAGATTGCTCCCCGAGGCAAACGGACTCAGCCCTGCCCAGGCTCCTGGACCTCTGGGCAACTGCGGGCACCGCTGTGAGCAGCAAGTGCAGGCGGGAGGGCTTACCATGTCCTCCACCAGCCTGGCCCTGCCAGCGGCCTCAAGAGGAACCTCTCCCGGTGCCCCTTCACCTTTCGGCCTGCTTTCCCAAGTCCAGTTCCCTTAAAACTCCCAGTTTTGATGTATCTGTTCGGACAGCTAAGTCTGTGCTCAGTCCTCTGTTACTCTTTTTCTCCAACTCGCTGGGCTGTTCTGGTTTTCTTCACTCTACACGCATCTACTGGTCAGGAAATATGACTGAACAAGGGTAGACAATTGATCCACAGAAACACATCTCGTTAACATAAGTCTAAGCCTGCTGCTGCAGCAACATGCAGGGCTCGGGCAGGACGATCACTTTGAGCTCAAAGGTCTGAGATCAGACTGGGAGACCCTTTCTCAATTAAAAAACAAAAAAGAAGTCTTCTCTTTGATAAGATGGCCTTAGTGGACATGCATTTATTGGCTTTAAATTGTCAATTTCAGGATGCCGACAGAAATACATCTAAATATTTTTACTGCTTCAGAAGTGTGGTATCTTTTGAAACCCTGCCCAATTCCACCCCTGCTTTTTAAAAATAAGCAGTAGGTTAATAAGAGTGTTGGGTCTGACTTAAAATGAAAATAATTTAGTTTGATATAAATTTATTGAAGTCAACTAGAGATACTTTTTTGTTGAAATTGGTACTGAATAAAGAGTAATTTTACAAAGTTTTATTGTCTAGATTGTATATATTTTTGTTGTTTTATTGGAAATATGGACTCATGCATCCCAAAACAACTCAAATAAACTTTCAATTTTTTTTAAATAAAAGGCATGTAAACGGAAAAAAATAAAAAAAAACATTGCAATAAATAAACATTTAGGAGTCACTCAGCCTTGAAACTGCCTGCAATTCAGTATTGTGGGTCCTTAGAGAATCCTTCAGCAGACTCAGACTTCAAACAATAAAACCAGTGACTGAGGCACTGGCTTCGAAATGAGTTAGAGCACTCGCCTGCTGACTCCTAACTGTGGAAAATGGAATCACGGGAGAGGAGGGGCGATTTCCTCCAAAAGAATAAGCACAGCTGATGTGTTAGCACTCCCGTGAGTTTCAGATTATCTCCAAAGAAACATTTCCAAGCTGAAAACAGCTGCTTCCAAAAAACGAAACCTCTGGAGAGGCCGGGGCAGGGGGAATAGTTCAGAGGCCCAGCGCAGCCAGTGCTTAGTGTATGTGAGACCAAAACGCAGCGGCCAGAATTTCCCCCAAGTCCGTTGAACCCCCAAACAGCCTCTCCCCAGGGCCTCCTGCCGCTTCCTCCCTTGAGAAGTGACGAAGAGCCACCCGTTCCCACCAGGGCTGTGGCTCAGTCGTTTGTGAGGCAGACCTCTCCAGGGCCGCAGGGACTTTGCCTTTACCTCCCCGAGGAGATGGGAAGGAGTCGGGGCTGTCTGTGTTTCAGCATTCCCCACCACTGTCAGCGAAATAGCCTCATCCCGCTCCTGCGGCGGCCGACGCCCTGAGAGCCCTGCGAAGGTGGAGACAGTGACCAGACCGAGCCAGCTGTCAGTGAAGGGAGCCAGGTTTTCCTTTTATTCAGGTGCTCAGGATCAGCCCATCTCCAGTGTCATTTAATCTGAAATAAGTGCGGCAAAATCCTCTCTCTGCACATCCCTAATACGTACTGAAGGTGTTCGGCCAGGTCTCTACCCAAGGCAACCCGAGGAAACGCTTCCCACCCCGTCATCAGCACAATTGTGGGCAGGGTGCTGGCCCCTGTGCCCAGTGAGCACCCCGCCTGCCCCCCGGGCCGCGAGACGGCGTCAGGCCGGAGCGATGTGCCCAAAGCCGGGCTCCTTGATGCTGGTGATGTCGTTCTTCCTGTAGAAGTCCGCTTGCACGTGGTTCACCCGGCCGTAGCCCCGGTTCAGGGGCTCGATGGGCTGCCGGATGCGTTTGCCGTAGACCGACGACGTCAGCACCCCCACAGGCCTCTCCTGCTCCTGGTGAGAAGATCGGAACACTCGGTCAGCGCCCCAGGGCTCACCCAGCGCAGCTGAGCCGTCCACCCAGCTGGATCCACCTGGAGGGCCAAGCAGGTGCCCACACAGCTGCCGCTGCCCCTGCCTGGCCCCCGGGGGCTCCTTGCCACCTATAGCAGAGCCCGTTCCCTCTGCCCAGAACCTCTGACGTCCTCACGTCATTCAGAGGAAAAGCTAAGGTCCCGCAAGCTCCACACCATGCGCTCTTCGCATTCACCTTCCTCCTCCGTGCAGTGCCTCCCTGCTCTCTCCCGGCCCTCCTTCCGCCAGCCTCTCTTGGTCTAAAATGTCCCCCAAGATGCTCCTGTGTGGGGGAAGCTATACTTACTACGGCTTCATGCACGGAGGAGTCGGAGCTGCAGGAGCTGTTAAGTGATGGGGCCTGGCTGGAGGCGGTCACTGAGCACCACCTGGAAGGGTGGGTTCTTGTCCCGCGCTCCTCCCCTCCCGCTCGGATCCTGGCTGCTGGTGAGCAGCTCTCCTCCACCAGCCCCTTCCGCAGTGCTGCTTCTGCCTTGCAGTGCCTAACCCCAGACTAAGAATGTGAGCCCAGGTAACCCTCCCTTCCTTGACGTTGCGGGTGCTGGGGTTGTGTCCCTGAGATGAGCAGACAGAGCTGCTCTGTTTCTCTCCGGGTACACAGGGCCATGCTCTCCAGTCTTCAGAACTCTGTTTGTCCCATTTGCTCAAATTTCTGGTCACTTCTCTGACCCACGCCTTCTGGAGTCTTCTATTCTACTGGAGTCTCCCAATGTCACAGATGTCAGTCTTCCACGCACCCGACCCCTCCCGGGACACTCATTGCCCTGACTTCTCCTTCCCCTCTTCTATCACTACCTGGGACAGGGCTCAGTGTTCTTATTTTTGTCTGTCTTGTAGGGATGTCAGCTCCAGAGGACAGAAGCTTGGGTCATTTCCGTTATAGTCAGCAGTATGTGGGAGTACCTGCTCACTAGTACATGTGTTACACACACACACAAACACACACACATGAATGTGGGAGGCAATGAAAACATAAATGATGTGAGCCTCGTGTTTTTCATGAAGAAATCGCTGACTTCATTTTGCTACATCAGGATGCATTCGCATGAGCAAAATGATAGGAGAACACTTAAGTATCTGTGGCCTTAATGCGAATACTTCACAGGGCTGTCATCCCTTAATTTTACGTAAGGCATCTCTAGGCATCGCGGCATTCTTTGCAGTGCTGGCGACCAAACGCAGGGATTCATGCATCCTAGGCGAATGTTCCGCTACTGGGCCACATCCCTATTCCTGGCATTCCCAAACAACACCAGCCATAAGCAAACATCTGAAGAGCCACACAGAAGCCTGACCGGAAGCTTCTATACTACAGTTACTATTCAGCACCTGACGTTTAACAATCCTGCTGTCCTCAAACCAGGCTTTGTGAACACAATGTTTTCAGACAGCAGAAGGGTGTACCCCAAAAGGCAGATGGGCCTGACCAGGCTAAGTGCCGCTGATGGGGGGTGGTGGCAGCGGCCCAGTGACTTAGACTGGGGGAAAGACTCTGGTGCGTGTGGCTTCAGCATTGGACGGCCGTGGTCCTGTGAGAAGCGTGGCAGCTGGGACTGGGAGGCTAAGCAGAGACCAGTTTCATCTGTGGAAAGAGCGCCTTTGTTTTGCTATCATTAATAAGTGGTTACACCCTATCGAACCAAACCACAGACTTAAACACGAAAATGAACACAGGAATGACATCACAAAATAGAGGGAGTGGGCTGGGGATATACCTCAGTGGCACAGTGCCTGCCTGGTAAGTGCAAGATTCTGAGTTCGGTTCCCAGTACAAAAAAAAAAACAAACCAAAATAAAGGGAGCTATAACTGTGGCTTGGTCTCAGCTTCTTAGCACAGTAAGATATAGGTGAATTGCTTAAAAAGAAAGATACGTAAAGCAACAGAATACAAAATTAAGTGCCTATGTGTGTACACACATAATATACACACCCACACATGTGTACTCATATAAACAATGTGAACACACGTTACACATACATGAACACATTTGTGCATATTTATACACATGTGCAAATGCAACATGTGCATATTTAAATGTGTGTGTCCAACATCTTTGTATGCATACACAGACACATATGCATGCACACTTATTTGAATACATACACACACTTGCACGTGTATATGCATACACATGCTACACATACGTGCACACACATATATAAACATATGTACCTGGTTTTGTTAATCTGTTAACAACCTGCTAGCATTCTAATCTTACCTCCTCATTCACATGCAGTCCCAGGGCTTTTGCATGTTCTCTGTCATCTCGGTGCAATTTCTGGTTATAATCCAGGCGCCTCTTAAACACACAGTCATAGAGGGAAATAATCCCCGTCTGGGAATCAAATGGAAAGAAAGCCAAGGGTTAGCTGAAGGTTGAGCCATTGGTGTCCAATGGAGCGGAGCAGGAATGCAGTCTCCTGCTTCCATACCTATGTGCTGGGAGAGGGCCCCGCCCTGAGCAGACACAGCTATGAGATGGAGCAGGGGGGAGGCCAGGCCCCACCCCAGAGCAGGATGCTGCATGGCCAGGACAGAGCAGGGACATTTCAACGACACCCATCCTCAACTCCCCTATGCTCCCTCCTTGATGGATGTAGCCCTTCAAACTCTCTTCCTATCTGGCCCACTGTTAGAGCTCAAATATTAAATAATAATAATAACGGCGTCTCAGTCCATTCAGTCCACTACAGAAACAGAACCCCAAAGCTGATGTATAAAACAGAAACGTGTCAAGGCACTGGCAGATTCTAAGTCTGTGAGGGCTGCTTTCGGCTTCAGAGCCGGCAGCTTCTCGTTGCACCCTCCCGTGGGAGGAGGGGTGCGCAAGCTCCCCCAGGCCTCTTTTGCAAGAACCCGAATCCCACTCATGAGTGCCCCATCCTCTTCAGCCTGCCACCTCCCAGTGTCCCATACTCCTACACCACCATACAGGGCCAAGTTTCAGCATGGGAATTTGATCCGGCAAGGACATAAACACTGAGACCATGGCAAAGCCATCCCTGACCAAGGATGTGTGCATGCTCCCTTCATAGATTGTTTTAAATTTCTCAAATCGTATAATAAATTTGTGTTGGATGCTAAGATGACATAAACAAGAGTGGCTAAGCTGCTAGTCAGTAGTCAAATGGTCTCCATGAAAACCCTCCCTTGAGAGACAAAAATATTTTCTTTAATCACATGTGCTAGATAAAACACTCGGAAAATCCAATATATGGATATACCTTGCATGTATGCTTATATATAAGCATTTATCACATTAATAAAATGTACATGCACACTTAAATACATAGCAGTGGTATATAAGAAAATGACTTAACAGAGCTATCATCTGTAATAACTCCAGTTTTTCACTCCACTTTTTAAAAAACTAAATCTGCCTTGATTGGTATCTAGTACACGAAGAAATTCATGCACCAGCTGGTCTTTAATCTTCACCTCCTAAGGCGGACTTGGCATCCGTTACGCCTGTTGCGTTAAATCCCCCAGCAGTAAACCCTGATGCCTCCACAGGATTTGGGAGCATCCGCTCTCTGACGGATGCTTGCTTACTTTGGCTTTACTTTTTTCCTGATTGTGATGTGAGAATGATTCCTTCCAAATTCAGGACAGGAATGTAGAAATAAACAGGGGAAATGATGCGAGATGCATGTATATGTGTTGGCAAACATAGTAAGACCCATTCCCACTGAGGGCAGAACCCCGGGCTCCCGGCAGTAGTGGGGATAACCGCAGCATAACGAGAGCCTCCACCACAGATCACTCAGACCATCTCCCAGGTGCAGTACCCCTGACAGGGAGTGTGGCCTAACTCAGAGGCGTCACCATCCTCATGCAGCTGACCATCCAGGGAGGGAGCAGCACCACCTCTTGGATCGCTTGGGAAGTCCAGAAGCAGCACCAAGTGTGAGGCACTTACGCCAACACTGCAGGAGTCCTGGTCTCCTAGGATCACAGTCACCGTGCAACTCAGAGGAGGGGAGTGACCTCCAACCAGGGGCCGCAGCTTTCGCCTCTACACCACTGCCTGTCATTTAATGTGAACACAAGCACAGGCCTCTTGCTGGGCTTCGGGGTGTCCTTGCTCCAAATCGCCCTGGCCTTCATATCTCCTGAAGGGAGCCTTTGAAAAAGCCCAAGCATTGCTTGAAAAGCCAGAATCAATGGAGAAGGGGTAAATTATTCAGCATTTAGTACTGTGAAAATTGCCTAACTCTTTGGGGCTTCACATCCCATTTTAGATAAAAGTAACTGTGGACGGACTAGAAAGTAAGTGCCAAAGAAAACCCAGAAAAGACCACCTACACACAAAAGCCACGAGAAAAATGTCACAAAGAAAACATCAATCACTTTCACTGTAAAATTAGACATCTGCTTATCAAATAAAACTAAAACATTTTTGGAAAAGCCTTTTTTAAAGACACGATAGAGGCATTTCAGGATCTTTAGCACATGATGTGGGGAGCCTGTTGGTGCAGCAGCTGATGGCTGCCAGCCTGCAGAAGAGAAGCGAAGGCTTTTGGGATGAGCCAGGCAAGGACCTTCTGTGACACAGGAAGTCTGGATACACCGTCCACCACATGGAGATGCGCAGAGCCGGAGGCCTCCTGCAAGTGAATGCACGTGGCCCGATTTTCCCCGTCGACGTTCAGAGCTCCCGGCCAAGCCCAGATGGGGCCAGCAAGGAGACAAGAACAGTCACTCGACCCATGATAATTAGGTGCAGCTGGGCTCCTGGTCGTGTAACCCAGCGCCAGGCATTGCTGTTCCCTGGACCCTGGCATTGCTCCCGACCTGGCTGGTCCCACGTCAGGGAAGGTTGTTGGGAGATCGGCCAGCGTGCGACGACGTGCTGAACAGGACTCCCACGGCTCGGAGGCACCCTCTGCTCCTGCACCCTGACAACCAGGTGCCCAGTGGAGGCCACAAACCCCGCCCTGCTTTCGGTGGGTGAGCAGCCTCAGCGAGGTCCATGGGCAGCCCGGCCAGAGGGGGGCAGCACTGAGTCCAGGAACACAGATCCTCCAGCCCGCCCCGCCCTCCTCAGCCCATTGAGCCCGCCGGGCCTGGGGTCCTGGCTTGCCCTGGGGCGAAAGGACTCAAGCCCAGAAGAGGAATGCACTCAGCACTCCTGAAGGAGATGGGATGCTTCCTCCGCTGCCCCAGGGAAACCCAACGCCAAGCGCTGCTTCAGGGAAAAGCTGGCCATCCCCTCGCGTTCTCCGCGGGGCTCCCAACTGTGTCAGAGTCCCCGCTGCAGCGCAGTCCAGTCCGGGAGAGTCACCAGGTCCATCTTTATTAGGGATCGGGCTGCTGCAGGGTCTGCAGAGGTCGGAATCTTGGCGAACTTTGTATACTGAGAACTTTCCAGAGTGAAAACGAATCTTTCATTGAAAATTAGGGACAAAAACAAAAACAAGAAAGGCATTAGCAGGCAGGCAGCCTGATTGAGAAAAGTGACTGTCCGTTTCCAGTTTCTAATCAAAATGTAAGTGTGACTTTCCTAGAGTTTTATTATTAATCCTTCCTCTGTTTTTCTTTAATTCCTTTTTTTTCTTTATTCCTTTTGAAGCAAAATAAGATTACTAAAAAACCAGTTGGGATTTAGATGCTATCACAGAATAGATCTAAATTATTGGTATTTTTACAGTTTAAAACTTTCAAGGAATTACCTCTCATACACATGTTGCTGCGTTTCCAAAAAAAAAAAGCAAAACAAAAAATACGTGTTTTTTTTCCTGTGATCTTAGTTACTTTTCTCTCATTGCTGAGACAAACACCTGACACCCAAAATTAGGGAAGAAAAGGTTTATTTAGCTTATAGTTCTTGGTGATTTCAGTCCATAATTAGCTGACTCCAAGGCAAGCTGGCCTGGCACTGGGGCAGCACTTCAAGGCAGCAGCCAGAGCAAAAGAGGGCAGCTGGTCATGGTGGCTGCAAGCGGCAAGAGCAAACTTCTCCCATTCCAACGTTACATTGTATGTCAGCTCCACCCCTGGGCAGGTGCAGAACTCACACCACCGATCTCAGGAGTCAACCACAATTTAGATTTAGCCACTTCTGTGACCACATGAGGATTGGGGGGCCATCTATGTACAAACCATAACAGATCTCTCCCATCCCTTCGTGTTTTAGCATTGCTGCACGTGGGGCCTCGTGCTGGACGACCCCCTGGCAGCCTCCCTCAGGCAACCCCACCCCTGAAGCCGGGCGCTCACCGGGCCCTGAACAGAAGCTGCTGGTGGAATCAAAGCTAGGGTTGACCCTCACTGGAGAAAGTAGGCCCTGGGGGTGTGGCCTTGACAACTGTGTGGGGACCCTGGCCCTGTCCTCTCTCTGCCTCCTGCCCCCCATGAGATGAGCTGTTTGTCTTTCCTGTGTGCTCCTTGCCATGATGTTCTGTGTCACCACAGACCAGAAACAACAGACTCGAGTGATCATGGACTGAAATCTCTGAAACCAGGAGCCAACACAAATTTTCCCCTCTTTAAGTTGATTTTCGCAGGTATTTTGTCACAGTGACGAAAAGCCAAGTAACATCTGTCCCCCTCCCATGGCCAATTGCAGGAGACCAACTAAACGCAAGTTCAGGGATGCCAAAAATGGGCTTTCATCAGGGGGGAAGCGTAGGCTCTGTACTCGGACTCTAGGGGTTCAGGTCATTTGTTCCTGCAGTGCATCCTGCATCACCTTGACCCATATGGAAACCAAGCGGCCTGTAACGGGACTGTGCTGATTCCCTCTCTTCACAGAACACAGCGATGTCACCTCCACGCCCTATGGCTCCAGCCAGGAGGGCTGCACGGGTGTCGTATATGGAGTGGACGCTCTAGGTGCTAAGGCCAGTGGGAGGAAGTTGGTCACAGGGACAGGCCCAAAGAACATATGTGACCTGGCCCTCGTCTCTCTCTCTCTCTTTCTCTCTACCTACCTCGAGGTGAGCCATTTCACTCTACCACATCTCCCCACCATGTTGTCCTGTCTCATCATGGACCCAGAAGAACAGAACTGAAGATTCCCCAGCCATCCCACAACCCAGGCCTCATTGTACTTCTGATAAACCCAGAGTTTCTCCTTGGAGCCAAGCAGTATGTGTGCAGCTCAGCCAGAATACTTTCATGAATTTTAACAGCATTCAGGATCCTACATTGCAGAGGACTGCAGCTTATCAAAGACAAGATGTTACCATTCTTGAAAGAACTACACTTAGCTATTCTCTTTGGTTTGTCTGTGGAAAAGATTCTGTCTCCTCTCCAGGTGCATTAGTATCACAAACTGTGGGAATTTGTACAGCTTTTCAAATAGTCTGAATATTTTACCCTTGAACTGAAGTCGGTAGACCTCTTTCCTCTGACTTGCGTTTGTTCCATACTGTAGGTGTGCTCTGATTCCCAGAGTTTTGCATCAGTCTCTGGGGCCCACTTGTGGCCAAGGGGAGACTGGGTGATAATGGAGCTGACTGTGTCCCCTCTTCTACTGATAGCAGCCCCCATTTACCCCCGTCCCTTACAATTCACATGACAGCTGACACTTGAATCTAATCTTACATGTTCCCCCTTGTCAAATCTATCGGGGGAAATGTTGCTGCTTTTCTTTGTTATTTACTTATTATTATTTGAACCTCTGCTATGATTTGAGTATGAGTTGCATCTCCCTAGAGGTTCATATGTAGGCAACATGGTCCAGAATGGAGGGTGGCCGAATGGAAGACAGTGTGTGTATCAGTCAGCTTTCCCTTTGTTGAGACAGCTTAAAGTACAAGAAGTTTAATTTGGCTCATAGTTTCAAAAGATTCAATCCATGGTCAGTGTTATGGTTTGTATATGGATGGCCCCCCCAGGCCTCGTGTGGTCATGGAAGCAGTTGAATCTGGCATTTGTGATTGACTCCTTGTCTAGTGCTGAGATTGGCAGTGTGGGTTCTGCACCCGCCCAGGGGTGGAGCCAACATACAATGTAAGGTTGGAATGGGGGCGTGTTTCCTCTTTTGCTCAGTTTGCTCTTGCCACTTGCAGCCTCCATGAATGGCTGCCCCCTTTTGCTCTGGTTGCTGCCTTGTAGTGTTGCCCCTTTGCCATGCCACCCTGCCTTGGAACCAGCCGAGTATGGACTGAAACCCCCAAAACTGTAAGAAATAAACCTTTCCTTCCTTCACTTTGGGCGGCGTCAGGTATTTTGTCTCAACAATGAGAGAAAAGTAACCAAGATAGTCAGCTGCTACAAGGCAAGAACCTCAGAGCTGCAGGGCATGGTGGAACAAAGATGCTTAGTTCATGGCAGCCAGGGAGCTGGGCAGTGGACAGCGCCAGACAGGAGCCACGTATACTGCCCAAGCTCAGGACTCCACGATCCACCCAGACACACTCAGGAATGTACTCTACTAATCTGCTAGCTATTTCTTAATCTAGTGAAGGTAACCTTCCAGGATTAAGGGTCACAGTGTAGAACCTTCAGGAGCCAGGGCCTGGTGGAAGGCCCTAAGGTTACTGGGGACATGCCCTGGAAGGGACCCCAATCTTTCTCCACTTCCTGGTTTCAAAATATGACTGCTGGCCCTGTCACGTGCTTCTGCCATTTCTGTCCACACCACGTGGTCATGCAGCCAGCATGCCTCCCAGCCTGGGCTTCGCTGTCTCCACTTCCAGCCTTCTAAATGGAGAGCTGCACAAAACTCTTTCCTTGTCAATCACCCATGTCACCCATGTCAATCACCCATGCCAAGTACCCATGTCAGGTACTTTGTTATGGAAATAAAAAGCTGCCTATCCCCTTAAAAGGGGGTGAATTGAAAGAATCTAAGATAGGCTGGGGTTATAAACAAGCTGTGCGACAGCCTAACATTCTGAGAGGTACAGGATATGTTTGCTTTCAAGGCTACAAGGGTTAGCTGCTAGGATGACCACCTGCCTTTGTGTCGCTTCTGTGTCTCTACTTGCTTGATGTCACAAATTGTATAAAAGGGGACCTCTCCTTGGATTGGGGCCTGGCCTAGTTTGAGCATTTCTAGTGGCTGGGACGGCACATCACTAAAGTTCTCCTGAGAAGTTCCCTCCTGGTCCCTCCAGTTTCTGGGAAACTCTACAACAGTACAAAGGAGAAAAACCAGCATGAAGAGAGGAAGGGAGAGAGCACAGATGGCAGTTTATTGCTGCAGGAAGGCACCTGCGTGTGAGACTGCCCTGTGCAGAGGGAGGTCCAGGACCCTAACAGAACCCGGCTTCCCTTCCTTCCCCTCCACAGCCCCGCAGGAATGGCTGAGCGCTTGAGGCCAAGATGGTTCATGCCTAAAAGTGAGGAAGTTCCGTGCAGGGAGGACCCGGGGAGCTCACATTGAGCACCTGTTGCATGCTGGGCACTGGCCCTAGGCCCCCATCGCCTTACTGTGCACCCTGGACGGCCAGAGCACATCCATGCCCTTCTAAAGCAAAGGGATTCAGCCACTGGAGAGGGAAAACGCTTGGTGATGAAGACACAGTCAACCCCAGCCTCCGTGTCTGCATTTCACACGTGCAGGAAGGACACCAGTGAATGTCACCAAAGCTAAAGTGAGGGGCTGGACAGGAAGCTTCCTTCAAAACAGAACTGTCCACAGTGCACCCCAGCACCCAGAAAAGCATAATACAAAACCGCTTAGGGTTTATTTTTAAAGCTTAACTCTTAGACTTTGAGGAATGTAATCAAAACCTTCATAAAAGGGCAGTCTCCTTTGACTCGGCTTTTCCATTTCACATGCTGCGCAAGGCAGAGAAAGAAAAAAAGGTAATTTTACAAAACCACTGAGCTGAGGCTGATTTGCAAACACTGGGACTATATTGCATTGGAAAACCATGTCCCTGCAGCCTCCTCAGGATCAGTATCAGAGTTGGCCCCAGTTTAGCTGGCAACTCGAGAGGACAAATCCATCTTCCAATTCAAGGGCATTACTTGGGGTTTTAATAAATGTTCAGCCTTCAGCGCCTTAATTCCATGGGCTCCCTGGAGTGGACTGTACTAGAGGATTAGAGCCACTAGACTGATGTGCAATTTTCTGTCCCCTCTTGTGTTAATCTCTGAAGTGACTGAAGGTCAGCGATTATGAGTCGGCTACTGGGCTCAAAACACTTAAAGAGAAGTCAAATAATCATGAACAAAAGCAAAATAATAATACCTGTGCTTGCTTTGTGCTACTTTGCACTTACTAACTTATTTAATTTCTTTTGTTTTGTTTTGTTTTCAGAGCTGGTGATTGAACCCAGGGCCTTGCACATGCAAGACACGTGCTCTACCACTGAGCCACACCCCAGGTCAATTAGATTAATTCTCGTAAGAGCCCTGTGAGGTTGACACTGTCCATCTTTGTCTTGGTTACTTTTCTCTCCTTGTTGAGACAAAACGCCTGACACCCAAAGTGAAGGAAGGAGAGGTTTATTTAGCTTACAGTTTCTGGAGATTTCAGTCCATACTCAGCTGGTTCCTAGGCAGAGTGGGGTGGGGGCAGCTGTTCATGGCGGCTGCAAGCAGCAAGAGCAAACCGCACCAAAGAGGGAAACATACCCCAGTTCCGACCTTACATTGTATGTCAGCTCCAACCCTGGGCAGGTGCAGAACTCACATCGCCAATCTCAGTGCTACACAGTGGGTCAATCACAAATGCTAGATTTAGCCACTTCCATGACTACATGAGGCTTGTGGGGGGCCTTCTATATGCAAACCATAACAATCTTATAGATGGATAGAGTGAGGCAGAGTGTTTGTCACCTGGGCAGTCCCACACAGTTAGCAAACATGGAGCTAGTACGTGTGCCCAGGCCTCTTCAGCTCATGTTATTAACTGACCACTACACAGACTGTAGAGTCATAAACTATCTTGGTCTGTAAGATATGATAGACCAGGAAACTTCTAAACAGCACAAATTCATTTCTCACAGCTTTGGAGGTCCAGTGAGTGCTGTTTCCCTGTTCACACTTGGAGACTTCGTGGGGTCCCTGCCACGTGGAAGGGGCTGGGATCTCTCTGGGGTCCCTTTTGTAAAGTACTTAGTCTCATTCATGAGGGCTCCTCCTCTTGGTCTAAGCACCTCCCTAAGGCCCCCCTTGCAATGCCGTCACCTTGTGGGTAAGGTCGTCCACCTATGAATTTGGGCCTGAGGCACAGGATTAGACACAGCACTGACCAGTGTTTCTCCGGTGAACTGAGCTGCAGCTGTGACACAGGATCCACTCTAAGAGATCTCGAGGTCAGAGGATCAGCTTCTTGGCTTCTGCAGCTGATTAAATACCAGGCCAGACCACATCAAGGAGTTCACCATTACCATTGACAGCCAGCTTGTCCAACAGGATTTGAAAAGACTTAGGTTGTTGGTGCTTCACGGTCTCTTTATTGAGGTGTTAACATTTCTGGTACAAGGTTTCCTTTCACGTGATACTATGGGCTTCGGGACTTGAATTTGTCTGTGATCCCAGCTATCAAACCTGCTAATTCTGTTTGTTTTGTTTTCCCCAAATCCCCTTTGCATTGATTTGTCCTTTGTTCCATCTCTGCCTTCCAGAAGGTGGTCATATGTTAGAGCAGGGCCAGGTAATTTCACTGTAAAAGGCCACCTTGTAATTATTCTAGGCTTCACGGATTACACAGTCTCTGTCAGAACTACTCAACACCTTGTGATAGCTACAGGCAGTCCAAAACAAATGAGTGAGGCTGTGTTCTAATAAAACTTTACTGATGAACTCAGGCACTGGGCTGGATTTGACCCACAGGTTTTGTGCGCTCACCCCTGTACTGAAAGGCATATTTTCTGGCCCACTCTTGATTTCCTCCCGAGGGCTGGGGCTGCAGTCCCTTCCTTCTTTGGGTGTCTCCCTGTTCTTCGGTTGGTTTGTCTCCAAGAAGAGAAGCCATTTATCAGACTGGTAAATTTAAGAATTAACTGCATCCGCTAGGCTCAAATCTGTCCTTTTTCCTTTGGCCATGCCCAGCCTGAAGGGGTTGGGGTTTTTGATCTGCTTTTTCCTGGGTCCCTGGGTCCTGCAGCAGGCAGGGTAAATCTGCCCAGTTCTGAGATTCAGATCTGCATGGCCATGTGATCTACCTTCTCAGTACAATCCTGCAAGCTGAGTTTTATCTTTAATAAATAGATATCTCAGCCCTGTCTGTGTAATCTTTCGTCCTAGGTCTTCCTTCATAGCATAAAAGTGGTATTTACCAGGCTTCCTCAAAGTGGTGTATTCTGAATTTTTTCATAGTGTACAAAACTGAGCACATTTTATATTCTCTCACTTAAACAGCATAGACCTTACAGCATCTTACTTTTTGGTTATTTACCTTGTGCTGTGTATTAATGCTATATATAGTAATCATAAATTAATTAGCTATCATATAGGCATTCCAGGCATAAAATGTAAAACTTATTTCATAAGCAAAATTATTTGCAGATAATGGTTCATTTAAATATATCATCCACAGGAGAAAAACTGAGGTCCATGGTAGCAAGGAGGTCAGAAGCCAGTTTTAAATCTCACTCTGTCTCAAGGACTCTGAAGGCAGATCCAACAGCAAGTGTCCCCTTGGTCCCTCCTGTCCACCCGCCCTGCTCACAGGCAGGAGAGGAGCTGTCAGATACAAGAGCCCCTCCGGGAGGAGGCTGGGCTGTCAGCACCGTCTCCATGTACCAGGTAGAGCAGGCAGAAGAGAGCACGGATAGCACTCTGAAAACAGTGTGTGGCCACACAGGCCTAGCAGCTAGGGGTGTGGATGCAGGGTCAGCAGGTGGGCAGCACTGAGGGCTGTGAAAGGGCCCCACTCCAGGTCTCCCCTGGGCTGCTGTGCAGCTTTCCTCCTGCTGCGTCTCCACATCATCTTCCCGCTGTGCACGCTGGTCTCTGTGTCCTAACTTCCCCTTTGCCTGAGGACAGACAGCAGTCATAGCGTCTCAGGCTTGCCCCAGTGAGTCCACTAGAATTTGCTCACCTCTGTAGAGGTGTCATTCAGGGTACGGAGACACAGGCGATCAGGACTCTGCAGCGTGAATCTTAGACACAATCTAACGCCTGCCAGTTGCCACAGCTGGAAGCAACTGCTTGGGTTTGCAAGGCTAAGCTCCATGCCATGCCCCCTTTGCCTGTCCGTGCCGGCCTGATGGAAAGGGGTTTCTTTGGGCTCTGGATCATGGGTGGAGAGGAGGTAAAGAGGGTGCCCTTTGTGGGAACAGCTTACGCACCATGAAGGAGTGGACCCCTTCTTCCCAGGACCCTGATCTATACACCTCTTCTGGGTGACTCAGCCACTGAGACATGAGGACAAGGAAGGCTCAGTCCTGAGTTATCTGTGCAGGAGCCAGGGTGTGCCTCGGTGTCCCTTTGCCACCATGACACCTTGTGTCCTGCATCCAGGGCAGCCAGACACACCGGAGACTTAGCAACGATGGTGACGCCGAAGGAACAGATGACAGATGACAAGGTCCGAAGCTGCTGCCTCTTCCACATTACAGGCTGGAGGAGGCCTGAGAGCCACTGTGGCCTTCTATTCCGCGGCCTCTGCCTGGGCTTGCAGTCCTGCTGTCTCTGGGCAGACTGGCCCCATCCTCCCCGCTCTCTTTGGTCTGCAGGCTGCCTGGGGATGGGGCACCCTGTCCTCCTGTGACACCAGGACCCCATGGCCTCCTCTGGGGCTGTGACCCAGTCTGGTCCCCGGATTCCCCGCAGTCCGGAAGGGTCCCAGGTCCCCAAGTCCCTCACCGTCCAGTAGGTTCCTGGGCCCTCGGACCCCCGCAGTCTGGCCAGTCCCCGGCTCCCTGGGTCCCCGGCAGCACAGCCGTCCCTGTGCCCCCTGGGTCCTCCTCAGTCCAGTCAGTCCCCCCGCCCTTCCGGTCCCCCCTCAGGCCCCGGCGCCCCACAACCCGGCCGACTCGGGGTCCTCTCCCCGCCGGCCCCGGCGCCTGCCCACCTGGCCCTGCCGCTGGAAGTAGCTGTGCTCCTTGGGGTCCCGGCGCCGCGGCGGGATGTAGCTGAAGGCGGACAGCGCCGAGAGGGGCAGCGGCCAGGCCCGGCCCCGCAGCGTGGCGGCCGTGAGCTCCTCCCCGTCCTCGGGGTCGTCCTGGCGCTCCGGGGCGCCCGGGTCCATCGCCCCCGCCGCGGGAGGCTGTAGTCCACACCGAGCTGCGGGCCGCCGTGGTCCACGCTGGGCAGCGGGCCGCTGGCTCCGCGTCTGCCGTTGCCTGGAAACCGCGGGGGGCGGGGCGGCCTGTGGGCGGGGCTGCCCTGGGCTCCTCCTCTCCAGGGGGCTCTCGGGGCGCTGTCCACGAGTAACCGGACGCAGCGGCGTGTGCAGCTCACCATCCGCTGAATAAACTCACTGGAGACGTTGGAGAACGCGTTAACTGCTCTGCGGCCTTGTCTCCACGACGCAGCGCGCACCCCGCGCACCCGGTGGATGCTGGGCGGTGCGCACCTAGGGGTCGCCCCACTGGCCTGCGGGGTGCGGACCTTCGGAGCGTTTGATCAGGGAGCCCGGGGCGCCGCGGCCTGTGCGCAGGGGGCTGTGTGGGCTGCAGACCTCGGCCACACCTCCCAGACTCCCGCGGGGCCCTCTCCCTGGGGCCGCGGGGCGCCCCAGGCTGTGCTCTCCCCAGATGTGTGCAGCGCCTCGGAATGGTCCAGCGGCGCTGAGCCTGGAGGGCCCGTGTCCCGTGTCCCGTCCCGTCCCGTGGAGGCTGGGGGACCCAGGGCAGACAGCAGGGGTGGGTGGAGCAGTGGGAAGACCAGTTTGGGTGGTTCTGTTAGGAGTTTTTAGTTCCATTCTGTAAAA
>RJWT010004637.1:0-32830 GCA_004365215.1 Cuniculus paca
ATTCAATGGACATCAACTCAGCTATGAAAAAAGATAACCTTGAGGCTCTTGTAGGTAAATAGATACAACTTGAGACCATGCTCATGGGTGAAATGGTTCAGCATCATGTGGGTGAATATCATGTTTTCTCCCTACTATAAAAAAACTAAGGAAATTAGTGGGATCCAAAATGCAAAATAGAGGTTGAAAGGGGAAGAGATGTCTACAAGGGGAAGGCAGTGACCATTGTTAATCTATTATCCTGTTTGGAAACCCATTACTGTTTTCATTGTTCTCTTTGGTTTGACTTTATTCTGTTTTTTTATGTTTGACTTTATTATAGTTGATAGCATGGACAGCTATTGCAAAAATAACAAAATGGATTATAATAGCCATTATTGATTTCCTATTATCTTGTTTTGAAGCCCTGTATTGCTTTACTTGTTTTCTTTTGATTGATGTTATTCTATTTTACTTTGTTTGATTTTATTATGTGTGGAGGTATAAGCAGCTACTTTGAAGATAGCAAGATGCACTATGGTAGCCACTGTTATATTCCTATTGTCTTGTTTTGAAGTCCTGTATTGCTTTCATTGTTTTGATTTGATTGATTTTATTCTGTTCTGTTTTATTTGACTTTATTATAGCTGAGGGTATGGGCACTTATTTTGAAGATAACAAGAGGCATTATGGTAGCCATTATTGATTTCCTTTTATCATTTTTTTGAAGTCTTATATCATGATCATTGTTTTGTTTTGATTGACTATTCTATTTTGTTTTGTTTGATTATGTCTGATGATATAAACAGCTACTTTGAAAATAATAAGATGCATTATAGTAGCCACTGTTTTATCCAACTGTCTTGTTTTGAAGTCCTGTATTGCTTTCATTGTTTTGTTTTGATTGGTTTTATTCTGTTCTGTTTTGTTTGATTTTATTGATTCTGATGGTATGGGAAGTTATTTTGAAGATAGCAAGAGGCAACATGGTAGCCATTGTTGATTTATTTTTATCTTGTTTTGAAGTCCTGTATCACGTTCATTGTATTGTTTTGATTGATTTTACTGTTTTATTTTTTTGTTTTATTCTCTTCAAAATAAACAATAAAAAAATAAAGTTAATCAAAGATAGTGTGTTATTTTAAAAAATATTTATCTTTGTTCCTGTGAGTCATGTTAAATTATAAAAGATATATTACAAGAGCTTGGAAAATTTAAATATAAATAGTGATAAGTGACATAATGCACTTACTGTTTGTATTCTTGGATGTGATAATAATGTTTTGATTATATAGAAAATTTCCTTATTCTAGGAAACCCATGCTAAAGTATTGATTAACTTAATCATACAGAATAATAGGTTTCATTGTAATATTTTCAAACATGTATACAACGTTTATCATATTCTCTCGCTATTCTTTTTTTGTGAGGATAATTTTTAATTAATTTTATCAGAATATAGTAATTGTCCATGAGTTTTTGAAGCAGTTATTATTTTCTAAATTGATTAGTAATACAGTAAATAATACAAATTGAATATATGACATACAGTTTGAATATATTCTGTACTTCTTGAGCTTAAATGCCAAACTCTGTTCTTAGGACAGTTTGGCAACTCTATGTTGATAGAGTACTTTATTACTATCCTGAGAGAATTGTCTTTCTCATGTTTTAAATTCTGAAGTGAATCTGCACAAAAAATTAATATGTTAGAGACAAATGACAGTGTCAGATTTCTACATAGTAATAACTAATAAGATTATTAGAATTTTACCAAAATTACCAGTACTAGGTTTAAATATTTGTTTTTCACAAGCCAAAATCTTTGAAGTGCGTTGGTAGTATAGTGGTAAGCATAGCTGCCTTCCAAAAGTCTTTGAAGTACCTTGCCTAATCTATCTTTGAAATACATTTCCTTAAGTTAATAACCAAATAATTTGGCAGCTCTGATAAAACCTAAAATTATTCCTCTCGTCCTTTTACTTTATAGATGAGAAAGGGAAGACCCAGAAAAGAAAGCTTCTGTAATTACTAAATGTAGAAAACAAAAGAATCAGATCAGAATGTAGATCTTCTCATCCATAGCCTTTTTTTAATCACCCATATAACTTTTCTTTCGTTTACTAAAGAGCTCAAAGCCTCCAAAAATGCGTTTTAATCCACTGCCAACACATACCAAGTAGTCTTTTTGTGTGCTTGTCTTCCATTTCATTTCCCCTTTAGTGCTCATGTCTTGTTCATTATTTTTTAGATCTTCCTTGAACATAAGCCATTGATCAAAGAATGTTGTGCTCAAGGCCACAGTCTACTGAATAGGTGTCTTATTTTTTATAATCTCTTAGATTATCAAGATATGATAACTAAATTGTAACCATCCTTATACCAAAGGCAAAGTAAGAAAAGATTTAAAATATTTTCACAAAAATATTTGTTGTGTTAAGACATATATTACATAATGTGCCATGTTAATCATTTTATATGCACAAATTGGTGGAATTCATTATATTGATAATGTTGCGCAATCATCACCATTATGTATTTCCAAAGCCTTTCATCACCCAAACAGAAACTCTCAATCTAGTAAGCTATAACTTCCCAATCTTCTCTGTCTCCACATCAAACTACCTATGATAACTCAGACTCTATAAATTTACCTATTTTATATATTTCATGTAAATGAAATCATGCATGTGTAACTCTTTGTGTCCATTTTATTTTGCTCAGCATAATTTCCTGACAATTCATCCATGTATGAGGACTTTATTCCATATTATGGCTGAATAATAATCTACTTTATACTGCATTTTGTTTAGTTATCTGGGGTTGAACTCTTGATTTCTATTCTTTAAATCTAGAAATGTTACTCTTTCGTATTACAACCTTCCAAAGCCCATGTACAAGGCAATACTTGTAGGTGTAGCTTTATATCTGAACTTTGAGAAGACATACACTGAACTTAAGTTATTGAATGGTTTATTACTATCAAGTGATATTAAAATTATTTAATAACATCTCATTAAAAAGACTTCAAAATTTTAATTAAGTCACAAAACAGGGCTACTGTGATTCATTAATATTGTTGAAAGTTTTTATTTTGAATATTAATTTATTATTTAAACAAATTTTCATTCTGGTTTTAGAATTATAGCTATAAAAAGATAACGAATACTCTTCTCAAATACCTCTGCTTATGTCATAAAAGTCACTAATCCCTAGAAAAATACAAAAGCAAACATTCACAATTTTGCAAATGATGCTGGAGTTCACGGAATTCTCAAACACTTCCATATGCCTAAATCCTAATCTTGGTTGATATTAATCAAAAGTTTTGAGAGGCAGAGATAGGAGATGCAAATGACTCCTAAATTTTTCTTTGTGCATACTACTGGCCTTATAACTCCAAAACAATCATCATAGGCTTAAAATTCATGGCTCATTATGGTTTGACAAATTATCCTCTAATAGTAGCTGTTTTTTTCCCTCCTAAGTAGCAACATTTATGGTACACAGTCAAAACATATTTGTGCTAACTTTTTCACCCTCTCTAACACACATTAAATTTTCAATAAAAATTCTGAGATGTACTTTATTAAGTTTACAAGACTTAAAACAGGAATTCAATACCTCCTTTGCATTCACAGGCAATGCCTTTGTTCTTTTGACAATGACTCTTAGCAAAATACTTCATGTATAAAAGATATTCTATATATAGTTGTTAGTTTGCTTTGATTCTTGTTTTTGATCATTTCTCCTTAAAAAATATATTGCTCTGTGTTATGAATGGATGATTTCCTATACTTGGAAAGAGTGAAGAGATCATATCTTTTGGTAGAATTATGCTTGAACCATTAACTATAATTTAGCTGATATTTTTCAATTTGGGTTCAGTAAACATTTCTAATATTGTTAAATAGTTTTAAGTAGCTCCAAAGAGAGCAAGAAAGTGGCTTCAGTACTTTCAGAGAAAAGTTAATTCACAAAGGAAGCTTGTGTTTTACGAGGCTTTCCTGAATTACAGAAATTAAAGATGGACGGACCCATTAGGTCATTTAGTTCATTCCCTTAAGAGTGCAGAATTGCTCCCTTAAGTACATGCACTAAGATTTTGCTACAAAGGAAACATTAAAACTCAACTACAATTGAGATAGCAAATTTGTAATTTATGAACAATAAAGGTTTTCTCCTCAGATATTAATATGACTGCATATTTTTATATCTGGCTAAAGCATTAATAAAGTGATTAGCAAAAGTTAAGAAGGCCATTTGTAAGTATACTTCCTGATGAAATAAAAAGCTCCTTAGGTGATTAGTTTGGAAGGAAATGAAAATGAACCCCCCAATTCCTCTTCCTTAGGTTACCCATCTGAAGTTTTTCCTTTGTGCCCCAAAATACAAGTTCAGTGTTCTCAAACTTTCAAGTAATAGTTCCTGTTTGGGTAGAAAATTTATTTTGTTCAAATGTAGTATTCATGAAAATCCTTGAGAAAGATAGCATTCTAATTAGTATGACAGATACATAAGGTGACTTTTGTAAGAACTCAAGTTGTTAACTCTCTTAGAGTACTAAGAATTACTCTTGGTCTAAAAAAATATTTCCTCACCTAACTATAAATGGCATCTGAAAATTTAACCACATAATTAATTTCATAGATGAACTTTTCCAAGTTTATTTTTTATAGCGCACTGTTCTCAAAATAACTGTTATAAAAATAATTCTGGGAAAGTATGCATATTTAATTTCTTCTCTTAAAGATGTACAATACTCATCAATGATTTAAGAACAGTGAATCCCAGAAAAGAAAAATGTTTGACTATGAGATGCCATTGATTTTTTAAATGGTCACGATCATAGAATAAGCTTTTGAAAATGTTGCCTATTAATGATCAAGTTTCTGTCTTTAAATAAATTCCTTGAGTGAGGTGATGCTAGTGTTTGCCCACCAGAGATCTAATGTGTCCCAGGAATCAGTATTTTCAAGTTTTATTTTTTAAATCAGTGATATTCTAGAAGAAAGAATTGAGATAGTAAGGAAATAAGAAGAGTAGTTTCAGAGCATCAGCATTCACTGTACATTTCTTATTTACTTTTTCAACTTTCATCTATCCTTAACAGTTTCCATGTTATTAACATAGGCCTATGTTTGGGGAGTTACTATCTTAGCCAAAGTCAGTGAGCATAGGCATGTTTTTTTGGAAGTCTACACTGATTCCATAACTTTCTAGCCTTAAACTAAAATAGTTTCTAAGACTTTCTCTTTATATAAAAGGTTTCTTGCTTTTGTTTTAGTTTTTAAGTAAGACTAAACTGCAATCAACACTATAGGCCTATTTCCCAAGACTGGCCTGTGGTCTTCTGCTTTGAGTTTAGGATACCTTGAGAACCAGAAGGAAGCAACTGACACTCAAGCTAGTTCCCAGATACATAGGAGACTCCATGGAATCACAGTTTCATTAGCTATAAATGAAGGAGTGGGGAACTGGAAAAAATTCCTTTCTAATACAGTATGCCTAAAATAAACACAGATAAATTCTCAGACATAGGAATAAGAAGACAGAAATTCTTGATACTAAGAATGATAAAAACAATAACAAAATACTACCAATACCAATAACATAAATAATTGAATGTGTTATTATAAATTTTTAAAAATTTCTTAGATATTAATATCCTCAATTATACCAAAAAAAAAAACTAATACTTGGTAAGAACTTTTCCAATTCCTAGTATCTGCATTTCTCTGTCTGGCTTGGAAATTGCATTTTACCTGTCTGACCTAAATGAATAAAAATAGGGTCTGAATTTACTTTCCAGACAAAATAACAAGAAGAAAAATATATATGAAATAAATCAGTGGACATTACAACACACTGGCTGTTTCACAGCAAGACAGTGATCCTTAAGAGACAAGAAACAAAAGAAGTGGAGTTCATGATTGTGCTGGCTTTCTACCTGAGAGAGTTTCTAGACTGCATTACAGGAAGGGCCAACTCCATTGGAGTCTGGTGACCTTCCTGAAATGAGGTGACAAAGCAGAAAACTCTGGCCCAGTCGCAAGCGGTCACTAGAGCACTGCAGAGGAGACACTACACAGAAGAGAAATTGCAGTCTGTAGAGAAACACCTCAATATTTAGCAGAGTACTTATCAGTACCTGTATGTAAAAAAACTACAGGCTAGGGAAAGAACCACTGCGATGTTACAAGGCAACACTGCCAACTGAGCAGAGTCTACGAGAGGGTTTCTACCATCCAGACTGGAAAAACTCATATTTCAAGAGGTATTAAATGGAGTGAGAGGACCGAGGATACAGCTCAGCGGCACAGCGCCTGCCCTGCAAGTGCGAGGTCGTGAGTTCGATCCCGGTACAAAAATAAATAAGTAAATAAATAAAAAATTCTTTAAAATGAATAAATCAAGTAAGAACTCATTTAGCAGTGAGAAACAAGTAGGCCAGGGATGAGCGTTGCTCAAAATTTATCTTAAAATTAATTGCCAAATGACTGAAATATTTGCTTGTAAAATGGCACCCAAGAACAAGTATTGCTTAAGGTCTGCATTAAAATTCATAAGTCATTACCAAAATAATTGATGTGCAAGTAATTTAGCTTCCAAGAACAAAGTTCAAGAATATGTATTGCAGTATATTGCTATCTTCACCTAACTAGGCAAATTTCACAATTCCTGGCATATGGTCAGAGATACTCAGTAATGCTAAGTAGAAAAGCAGAACCTAAAGTGAAAATGATAATCAATCAATAAAAATTGACCAGGAGTTGATAAACATGCTACAGTTAGCAAAGACATTAAAAGTTATTTTAACTGTTTTGTATTTTTCTAAAAAGATGTATGAAAAATACAAAGAAACATAATTCAAGCTTTTGAGATGAAAACTATTATTGTGTGATATGAAAAACCACACTGGTTGGGATTAACAGTAGACTAGTTATTCCAAAAGAAAAGATTAATGAACTTTAAAACATGGAAATAGACACTAACCAAAATGAAAAAAAAAAAGAAAAAATTTAAAATGAATAGAGTCAGCATTCAGGAGAATAATTTCAAGTGACACATGCTAGAATCAGTGAAGAAGAGAGTGAAGAAAAAGTATTTCAATGAATAAAGGTCAAACTATACCAAATTAATGAAAACAATAAACCCTTAAATCCAGAAAATTTAATGAACTCAAAGTACAAGAAACAAAGACCCACACTGCTACTTCATAATCAAACTGATCAAAAACAGTGATAAAAAGTATATTTTAAAAGTAGCAGGGGAAGTATTTTGTACAAAGGACCATAAATAATGCTGAAAAAAAATTTCCCATTAGAAGGAATACAAGTGAGAAGATAGTGGTGCAACTTCTTTAAAGTAGTACCAGAAAAATCTGTTAACTGAGAATTCGATATCCATCAAAATAATCTTTCAAACACTAAAGTAAAATAATGGCACATACATGATTAAAGAATTAATCCCCAAAAGCATGAATTACAAGAAGTGTTCAAGGAAGTACTTGAAGCAGAAGAAAAGTGATACTGCATAAAATATGAATGAATAATATTAGATATAATCCATTTTGGATCTGTAGAAAGGAATGAACAATACTGGAAATGATAACTAGAGAAGTACAACACATTATTATTCTTTGTTAGCGCGTTTATCACACATAATGTTTCCATTCCTTATGTGGAGCTGGTCTATGTACACAACACATTTTCATTCTTCTTTCCATCTTCTTCCCATCTCCACTTTCCCCATGCCATTTGAGAAAGCTCTATCTTCCTATTTTCTATTATCTTTTAGTTTGTTCTTTATCAATAATTTGGATTTTTTATATGAGACATCATGAAATATTTAAGCTTGTGGGTCTGATTTATTCACTTAACACTATGATCTTAAGGTACATTCATTTTTCTACAGATGACTCAAGTTTATCTTTCTTTATGACCAGAGTAGCACCCCATTGTGTTTCAATACCATATTTTCTTTATCCATTCATCTGCTGATGGACCTAACGGCTGCTTCTAAAATTTTGCTGTTATGAATTGTACCGCTATAAATATGAGATGCACGGATCACTATAATATGATGTTCTTAACACTTGGCAACATAGTTAGAAGAGGAATAACTGGGTCAAATGGAATTTCTAACTTTAATTTTTTGAGGAATCTCTATACTGATTTTCATGCTGATTGCACTAATTTACATTCCCACTAAAAAAAGATTTTCTTTTTCCCTGCAGTCTCACCAGTATTTGTTATTATTTGATTTCTTGATGATGGTCTTTCTTTCTTGGGTTAGATGGAATGTAAATATTGTTTTATTTGAATTTATCTAATGTCCAACAATGCTATTTCTTCATGTATTGGCCATTTGTACTTCTTCTGTGAAGTGTCTATTCATTTCACTTGCCCATTTTTTATTGGCTCTTTTGTTTTCATAGGGTCTAATTTTCTGGGTTCTTTATATATTTTAGATATTAATCTTCCGTCTGAGCTGGAAATTTTTCCCCATTCTTTAGATTGTCTCTTCACTCTGTTAGTTGATTCTTTTGCTGTTTAGAAGCTTAGTAACATAATATGATTCCATTTGTTGACTCTTGCTACTATTTCCTGTGAAACTAGGTCTCTGTTCAGAAAGTCCTTGCCTATGCCTATGACTTCAGGAGTTTTACTATTTTATCTTCCAGCAGGATAACATTAGCTTTAACATTTAGTTCTTTGATCCATTTTGATTTTAATTTATTATACAGTGAGGGATATGGATATATTCAATCTTCTGCATGTCAATAACCAGTTTTCCCCTAAACCATTTATTAAAGAGGTTACATTTCCACCAGTATATATTTTTTGACTCCTTCGTCAAAGGTCAAATGGTTGAATTGCTTGGGGTTGTTTCTGCACCCTTTATTGTTCCACCGATTTTCATGTCTGTTTTTGTGCTAGTTCAAAGCTGTTTTTATCACCATTATTTAAATCATCTTAATATTAAATTAATTGTTTCATTTCAAATATTTTAGGGTTCATAATATAGGTAAAAAATACAATGTATGACAAAATATAAAGGTTGAGAGAGAAGAAATGAGTATACTATACTTGAAGTAGCATAATATCACTTACAGGTAAACAATAATGAGTTATATATACTACATAGGCTAACAAAGTTAGGTGGTGAAGCATTTACAATAAATAAGCTAGCAAAAGACATAAAATATCATAGAAATTATCTAAAGCCAGAAAAAAGGAAAGAAGCCAGATAAAAGAAAATAAAGGAGAGATAGAACATAGTTAAATATAATAGAAACAGCATATATAAAACTAATTATATTAATCACATTAATTGCAAATTTTCCAAACAATCAAAAAGCAGATATTGTCAAACTGGAGCAAAAAACACCAAATGCCCAGTTACACGCTGCCTGTAAGAAATGTACTGTAATATAAAGACATAATAGATTAAAAGTAAGAGAACAGAAAAAATATGTACACCTGCTCATTCTAATAAAGAGAAACTAAGAGCAGCTATATTCATATTTCAGACCGAAGAACATTATGGGGGATTAAAAAGGTTGTTTCATAATAAAAAGGAGATTCATTCATTACAAACCTAAATGACTATTAATTAATTAAAAAGAGAGGTTCAAAGTTCATAGAGCAAAATCTAATACAACTGCAAAAAGAAACAGATAAACCCACAATTTTAGGAATAATTTTCAACATACTTCTCTCAATACCTAACTGAACACACAGACAAGAAATTAACAAGTGTACGGCAGTTTTGGACAACACTGTCAACCAACTTAACCAAATTCATATTTATAAAACATCCTATAACAGTAAAATACATGATTTTTAAGCATGCACAGAACATTTGCCAAAACATGCATGTTAAACAATTCAGATTTAGATTCCCTATATTAAGATATTTTAATCTTCTATTTTATTTTATTTTTGGCTCTGGGGATTGAACCAACATCCTTCTGCATTTCAACTAGGCACACACTACCACAGAGCCACTCTCTCAACCCAATCTTCAGTTGTAAATCTTACAGTACTTCTCTAAAACTAATTTACAAGCATTGATAACTATAGAAATTTGTTTGTTATAGAAATAAATTCTTCTAAAACTCTTTTCACTTGGAATTTAAATGTAGCATCTACAAAATATGGAAGCATATCCTTTATAGAAATATATTTGGTATTCAAAATACGTGTCTTGCCTAAAGAGAAAGAAAGACATACAATGCCACAGTAAAGCCAAAACCTGGTTGGGTACAGTGGTATACACCTGTAGTAACAGCTACTTGGGAGGCTGAGGCAGGACAATGGCAAGTTTGGGCTCAGCCTGGGCCATCGAGAGTGACTCTTATCTCAATTAAAAAATAAGAACCACATTCAAAACAATAATTAATATAAATTACTACCATCCAGAAAAGGCTGCTTAGAATATCACTCCACATTCTTTTGTTAGACACTGACTGCTGTTTTCAAGAGGTCTACTCAGTAGTCCAAGATTTAATAGCGTCTTCTTATCCGCCACAAAGGTTAAACCAGAATAAAATTGGCAATAGCTTAAAAGAACCAAGCAGAGTAGGGGAGTGAACAAATTTAAGACTGGGTTGGCCTTAATGTCACAAATTAACTTAAAAGCTAACTCGCAATGTTGTTCATGAAGCAGCCCCCTTCAGTGGGGGGCTGTATATAATTCTGTATAAGCTCTGCAATCCAGCCAGGAGCCAAGGGATATTCTACGTTTTTCTCCCTTCCTATACCATCCATATGTTAATACGGTATCACTTTGCACTGTAGTATGTGTGTATCAGCACTGCACCCAGCTGGGGACATACAGAGAGACTTGTGTGTTACATTACAGAGATCAGCTAACATTAGTATTCCCACTACACAATAACCATACAGTTGTGTTCACTAGTGTTATCTTGCTTAACTCTCACACAGTGTTATATAAATTTATACGCCTGTGGAAGACAAGGACCCTGAGGCAAATAGAAACTCACAATTTCTCAGTTCAGAGTTCAGGAAGTATCACAGCCATTCTTCAATAAGAGTTCCGTAGAACAAGTCTAGCGTTCTTTTCATCCTTACCTTTTTGTTTCTTGTTGGGTAGTGATGTATTGCCTTCCTCATTTAACTTTATTCTAAATTAACTTGTCATCAATCAGTCCTCAATTAAATTCTAGATCCTTTACTCAGTAGTGACTTGATTTGGGTTTCAATTTCTTCATCTGAAAACTAGGAATCATAAATGAATAAATAAACTGGCACATCTAACGTACTCATTAGAATGCACGAACTACCACAAAAGATAATAAATATGAATCCTGTCATGAATGCACCGACTTTTAAGTCATCAATTTAGGCATCTTTGTGTTAATAAGTAACACTCTAGAAGTGGATGTTGTGATTTATTAACAGGATCTAAATTTAGTAAAGAACATCATTGATACCTGCAGAGATGCACCAATATGTAATGAACATACAAAGGTAATTTAAAGCTGTGCCTCAGGTTATTTCTGATTAAATGCTATTTATTAGTGAAGTAGTCTTATCTTGTCAAGTGAGACTTTGAGCTATGGTTGGGGTTTTATCACAACTGCATGCACAAAGTAAGAACAATTGTTCTAGTATTTAATCATTGTATAATTATGGAAAATCTTAAAAACTGATCACTTTTATTCTACCAAACTTGACTTAAGGCATTCTTATGATTGCATACTATAGAAACAATACTTTCATTTCCTTTATTCATGTTCCAAAGGAGTTTGTTAGTTAACCATCAAGGAAAGTGTCTGGCACACATCATAAATATTTGAGATGAGTCCTTTTTCCTATTAGGAATAACTATTCTGATTTCTTTCCTTTGATAAATGCATCATCTATTTATCTTGATAATTAAAGATGTCCCAGATAATAAACACTCCTCTTAAGTAGATGCTTTTTAAGTACTAGTAAGTAACTGTACTGCTTTAAATTTTCATAACCAACTTATCACATGCAAAAACGAAGCATAAATTATGGACACTCATCATTAGTAATGTATAGACTATCTGGTGTCAGACATATTAAGTAGAGAGGACCTTAAAATAGCCCTAACTGTTGTGCCTGTATTGTGTGTTCACTGCATCATAGGCATGTTAAATATCTCTGGTCAATATTATCTCACTCTGAATATTTTTATGCAATTTGCAAATGACTTCTAATCACTATCGCCCTTACACAGCATTACAAGGATAAGAGGCTATTAGTTTCAGGCAACTGAAGCTGGGTTTCAACGGGTTAACTGGAATCGTTGCTTCTGAGACTGTTCATATGCTCAGACTTCACAGCCCTAGCAGAGGCTGGCTCTGTAATAAGTCTCACATTACATGCGGATTAGATTTGTAGAAATCCTGTAACTCAATAGGTACCTGCCTATTCTCTCCTGGCGTCAGCCTGCCTGCACTGCTTTGCTCTGTAGACATACCTGGCATTCCACCCGTGCTTCCCCACTTACTAAGTGAACTGGAGTCGGCCTACCAAAACATTGGGGTATTGTGAAGGAGAAAGCCCTTTGACAGCCAAGCAAAGTGTGAAGCTGGGCTTGCAATGCCTCACACCTTTCTCTGAAGTGTGCATGCTCCTTGTGTCCTACAGCAAGGTCGGAGTACAGATATTTCCAGGTATTTTTCAGTGAAATGCAGTCCCATTACAAAAGTAAGAAAGAGTTCTGGCTGCCTTTTCTTCTTTTGTTCTCCCCTCTTTATCCCCCACAGCCCCCTCCTTGACCAGCGGTCTCAGCCTCCCCTGGCCCTCTCTGCTTCCCCTCCCAACGCTGCACCTTGACAAACATGTTTACACTTAAAGGAGGGAAAACAAAACCAAGTACCAAGCACAACAAAAAACAGGCTTGGCACCGAATCTAGGAATAGTCAGTGGACTGATTTCCGGGAGCTGTGCCAAATGCGATAAGCCCTGCTATTTTAACACATATCTGTAGTTTTCTGCACAAATCATTCATTAAATAATTAGCATGTTACCTTGTTAAGAATCTTTAAAACTAAGGTGAGGTTTTCATTCAGGAAACACATTAGATTGTTTAGCATCTTTTTCTAATTAAGCATTAATCCCTCCCAGGAAGAATGAGTCATTCAAGCAAGTGAACTTTCAAAGATAAGGGATTTCTCTTTTGTAAACTGCAATTAACAGCTTTTAACAGCCAGATTGCTTTGGGTTTTCCCAGCAGTTGAAGTGATTCTGATGTTTTTTACTTCTTGCTCTTTATACAGCTGACCAAACTCAGGAAATGGAAATATTTATAGGAAATGTGGAGATAAGATGAGTAGGGTAAATTTCAAAACAAAACTAAAAAGCTTGAATTGCACCGCACTCCCATACAGAATCTTCCTTCCTGTCAAGCTGCAGCACTCTCAGAGGAGGCACAACGCGGCATTCTGCGTGACAGTTTGGAAGCTTTCTGCCTTTCACGGGTGCAGAACTTGTCCTGGCAGTCAAGCTGTGGTGCGCCCTAACGATGGACACACTTTGTCAACCCTAAAATTCATTTTACAGTTGAACTTTGAAACAGCTCTGGAGAGATCTTAAAGCCCTACAAGTTTGTACCTTTCAAATGCATACTTAGAAGTTCTAGTAACAGAACCAAAAATTAAATTGTCATCCATTCATGTTACTACATGAATTGAGGACTCAGACTCTGCTGTAGCTGGTAATTCGTGGGAAATAAATATCCATGTTCTATGCAGTTCCTCATACCAGTATTTATTGTTATAGGGGAAATACTTAAGTTGACTCTGTCCTGAAATTTCTCATTTTTCACAATTTTCAAAAAGGGATGGGTGAAAATCGAAGGTGTCATGAAAAAGAGGAAAGCAATAATGATTATTCATGCATAATGAATATTTTATTAGAAGCTCTCAGGGGCCTCAAAGACCAATTTCACTTGTGAATTCTCCTCACAAGTATATAGGCCTATACAAGACTTTAGAGGTAATCTGACCCAACGTCCCTATTTTATAAAACTGTACACTAAAATTAGCAAGGCGCAGTGACTTACCCAAGGTCACACACCAATTCATGTCAAAGCCAAGGATAGAACCAGGTCTGCTCATTTTTCATCTGGAAAATTCTGCTCTTTTGACACACCATGGTATCTGGGAAGAAGTCTTAACTCCAACTATAGGAAAGCATCACTTCATCAGTTAATTATGAGGAGTAATTCTCAGTAGATTAATTCCAAACTGTCCCTGCAGACTTTCCTCTTGCAGATATCACCATTGAAGAACTACAGGTGTAATTTGATGGGGAGGGCACTTTCACCAGCAGGGCCTTAAAAATGACCATTGCATATGGTTAGATAAAAACAAACCAATGAATCAGCAATCCTATGTTAAAAAGTAGGATATGACTGGAATCCAAGTCAATTTTGTCACTCGTATAGGGAGCAGAAGTTTCTCTTCTGTTTAAGCTTCATTATCAGAGAAGTTAGTCAAATATTTCAGGCACACTTTAAAAGTAGAAAAACCTGGCTATTTTGAGAAATTCCTACACACTGAAGACTAACTGTTGTCCTTAGTAACTTTCTACTTCATTATAGGTGTACGATAAACACATGATACAAACAGAATTTCCAATATGTACCAAAAATGTAAATACAGTAATATTAGAATTTATGTTTAGCACAGCGTATGTGTAAAGCTGGTGGTTTGTAAGTTGTTACTTGTGCCATATTAGTAAGCTTTTATTTTTCAATTTAAATTTGTGTTTAGAAGCCATGCTGGGAAAAATACAAGTTACAAAACATTCACAAATCTAAATGAACAAGTTAAACCTCTTGTTAAAGTTAGAAAACAGCCATGTTGTTTTCTCTCATTTACTTGGTCAGTGTTCATACTATTATGTGCACTGTTAGCTACTGCATTGGAACAAAAAATATGGGACATAGAGACTTTTCTCTAGAACTTTGCAATCTATCTAGGGAAGACGTAGAATAGTAAAAGAGCCAGGGATATTATGATGATGTTCAATAAAATATCAAAATGAAAGCATCGAACAGTAATTTACACTACACATTTAGAAGAAAGACAATTAACAGTTGCTTTAATTGGGAAAATTCTTACGAAGAAATTTTAGTTACTAAGAAATTGTTAGTTAAAGGTTGGGTCAGATTGAGTACCAGTTTTACTTTTTTGGTCAAAGATTTGAAGGTAGCGTGAATAGTGATAATGTGAAACATGAGTTTCTGTACATCCACACACCATTTTATGTACTTGGTGCTATAGAAAGACCACAAATCTACTATGTTAATTCTCTTATCAATAATACATGAATTTCTTAGGTCTTCAAAGCTTCTGAGCCTCAGTGTATGTGCCAAATTCTTTATAAATTAATTAAAAATTTTGGTTAATAGCGTTGCTTTCCTAAGGAACCCTAGTACTTAATGTAACTAGCTTTTACATAGGGATAAATAAGAAATATTCTGAGAAGGGAATATAGTGCATTCTTAGATAGGTATTTTCCCAAGTATTTCATAAAAATCTTAGAAGACATGGAGAAATGTGAAGAGTAAAATAGCACAGAGATTTAAATTCCTAGTGGAATGGTCCATGGGATGAATGTGACAGACTGGTGCCAGCCTGGAAAGGGGATACTAGCAAATAAATCATAGGCTGTCTCAATTCTACACATATATTTATTAAACATATAGCTTGATGCCTTGTTCATCATATATTCTAATGATTGGCATCAGATTTTAGTATATGAGTATTTTAACTTATAACAAGGACTATGAA
Organism: Cuniculus paca; assembly: GCA_004365215.1. Classification (NCBI taxonomy): domain Eukaryota; kingdom Metazoa; phylum Chordata; class Mammalia; order Rodentia; family Cuniculidae; genus Cuniculus; species Cuniculus paca. Next base: position 15,779 of record RJWT010004637.1, read on the forward strand.
ATATTATAAAGCAACATGCAAAGGTCAAAGACTTGGGTCTAAAACCTTTCAAATACATGTATGTCTTGTATCTCATAACACCTTGGTGTACTTGGTGTCATTGGTGGGTTTAATAGCAATATTTTAAACAAAAGTAAAGTGTGATGTGATCATGAAAAAAATGATTTTGATCTTTACATTTGATTACATAGGTTTTGAGAAATGAAGGAGTAATAGTGACTCTGAACCAGTTGTTCATTTGGAGTTTGTGTTCACATTAGAATGGCACATTCAGGGTTGGGGATATAACTTAGCAGCACAGCGCCTGCCTGGCAAGCAGGAGATCATGAGTTCAATCCGCAGTACCCAAAAACAAAAGGTACACTCTAAAAGGTACATATACAGTCAATGGACATATGTCCACTGATGAAAAAGCAGAAGAGGAGGGCTCTCAAAGCCAAGCTGCTGAATAAATAAAAGTTGAGAGAACTGAGTATATTTAGCTTGAAGAAGCTAAAACTCATTAAGTAAGATATACAAACTTTCATCGAATATTTGTATTATTCTTTGAAAGAAAAATTTTGCTAGATAGTTCCTGCATTACTCCAAATTCAAAATTTAGGAGAGAGAGAGAGACAGAGAGACAGACATTCTCATTCAATATAACAAAAAAGACTTTTCGAAAATGGAACGCACTGCTGTAGGGAGTTGTCAGTTGTTAGGGAAGATTCGACACATTGGAGGGTTAAGAATATTTAGTAAGAAGGTTGAAGTGAGAATTTAATCATTGTTGTGAGCATGGGTTTAATGCGTACAGGGTTTGAAAACTAGAAGTTAGGACTCAATCAAGTGACTATGACTCTAAAATTCCATAGGATTGAGTATTCATTTGTATTAAAATTACATATAAATGCTTAGCTTATAATAAGTTTATGTCCAGATAAATCCAGTGTACATTGAAAATATCCTCAGTGAAACATACATTTAACGTTCCTAACCTACTAAAGATCATGGCTGAATCTAGTCTACTTTAAATGTGCTCAGAACACTAACATGAGCCTACAAGTGGTCAATGTCATTTAATACAAAGCCTATTTTAAAATAAAGTGTTGAATAACTAAATCATGTACTTTCTTGTTTACAGTGCAGTGTACAGTGTTAGTTGTTTACAGTAGTTATCTGAACGTAGAAAAGTCCCTATAGAAATGTATACCAGCCATTGATCCATTCCATGAGTCAACAACAAACTTCCAAATGGATATGTTGCCATCAGAATATTAATCTTTGGAGAGTACACCAAAACTTCAATACTGCAGTGTTTGTTCAAAATGCTTAGATAGTACTCATTTGGTTCTGATTCCTGAGGCTTTTCTTATCTAATGGGTGAAATCACTTTTTAAAATTAATTATTTAATTGATGAACAAATATTGCATTGGTATTTTTAAGGTGTGAGCACAATATTTTTAAAAATGCATATGTTGCAGAAAGACTAGAGTAAGTTAATTCTGACACATATTACCTCATTTGCTTATCATTTATTTCTGGTGAAAACTGTTAAAACTCAGTAATTTCAAGTATACGATACATTGATTTTTAACAGTCTTCATCATGTTGTATAATAGGTGGCTTAAACTTATCGTTCTGATCTAAATGAAATTTTCCTCCCTTAGACCGGCACCTCCCCAATCCTCCCCACCACTTCAACCTCTAGTAACCACCATTCTACTCTCTAAATTCAGTTTTTTAGATTCCAAACGTCTAACTAGGATTAAATGTTATTTGTCTGTATGTGCCCGATAATGTTTTCCAGGTCCACCCATACTGCAATGACAGAATTACCTTTATTTTTCATGTGCGAAATTGTTAGCAATAGTCAAACTTTGCAGGGGAGGGGGGAGCTGCTAAAATACAGAAGTATGCCCATAAACTAATAGGATTTAATTTTTGGTGTCCTTCCTAAATTTCTACTAAAACAACTTAAATGAGAGCAATTTTTTGAGTCATGGCAACATGAAGCTATCAGCTTCCCCAGCAGACTATTCTAGAGATGAACTTGAGCTGCAATTGAGGATGTTAGTATTGGCACTGGACATAGCTGGATTGCTTGACCTAATGAACCTAAGTTTTTCTACCTTTAAATGAAGATAGTAATTCCTACCTTAAAATAATAACATTATTGAATAATAATATTCATTTAGGGTGACAACCTAGTGAAGTTTTAAAATGTCTCTTACTCTATGATCTCATGTCATGTTTGTCATCATACCTATCAGTTTTTATTTCCTATCATCATAATGTGATTGTTAACATGGTGTTATGGTTGATACATTGTGTCAACTTGAGAAGTTTACAAGTTTAACTGAGAGACTCAGCAGGGAACCAGGGTTCTTACTTTGTAAATATCCTCATCCTGCGGCAAGAGGAGAGCATAGAGATTTTGTGAGTGCTACATCCACCCTGGGGGGTGGGGAGTGGCCTATGTACAATATAAGGAAGGAGAAGAGGTTTTTTTTCTGCTTTTTTACTCTGGCTGCTGCCTTGAAGTGTTGCCCCAGTGCCATGCCACCCTACCTTTGAGCCAGCTGATTATGGATTGAAATCTCCAGAAACTGTAAGCTAAATAAACCTTTGCTTGCTTCACTTTGGTGTCAGGTGTTTTGTTCCAGCAACGAGAGAAAAGTAACCAAGACACAGTTCAACAAATCTACTTAAAACTCATTGTATTTCTCTAGGGTTTTATTTTTATGGCAATCTTATTATTAGAAAATGATATTAGGCTGATAAATCTTAGCTAGCAAAATATCAGGTGATGCCTTCTGTAAAATTACAAATGTTAATAAAGTGTCTTCTAATGTCTCAAGGTTAAGAACCTGTGAGAAAATAGAAAACATTAAAAACACATGATTTAGTGAAATTTCTTCAGTGACCAAATGATAATCTCACATGGAGATATTAATTGGCCAAGGGTTTCATAGATGTTATAGAAAAACAGTTGACAGAGGCCACGATTTAGACAGAAATAGTAAATTATCACTCATTCATATTTATAGTAGGTACACTTCTTCATGCATGGGCATCATTTAATATTTTTCACTGATAAAACTGAAAAAGACTAATAACTTTTTATTTAAAATTCTGTAGCCTAAAAGACCTATATAGCTCATCAAAACACTTGAAACAACTGTAATTTCAGAAACTGAGAACTCTATTATTGACTTTATTTCTAATAAAACTGTGCTTAAGACAATAGTCACCTTTTATTCTCATATGCTCGTAAAGTTGGGTTCCCCCACCCAGAGTTCTGTCGTTCCAAAACTTTAAAAGAATTTGCAGGTTTACTGAATGTTTATCATTAAACTGATATTACACTGTACAAAACTCAGAAAAAGTATTCATAATCTCCTACTCTCCAATGACCACAGTTATAGTGTTAGTTTTTCACATTTCTGGTCTCCACTCATATAAATATATTTAACTTAATTTTAATCACAATACAAATATTCTTTCGTATACTGCTTTTTTCACTCATCTTGGCAAAGGCACTTTTTCTAACCTATCAGTGTCTAAATTTCTACATGATATAATTTTTAAAAGTGATTCCTAGTATTAGTGTACTTTAGCTTCACACTGCATGAGATGGACAGGATAGCTAATGCATATCCTCATGTTACATATTAAGAGATTCGTATGCAAAGGAAGAATTCAGGTGGACCTCATGAACTGAAACTGAATTCTAGCTTGGTCGCTTTGTGGATTTGTGCAAGTTGTTTACATTCTTTTACCTTTGATGTGTTCTTTTTTATAAATGGAGAAATACCATTTTATGGAGTTGTTGTAGGAATTTAATAAAATAATTCACATAATAACACCTAGAACATGGTCCTTAATATACTAATATCTCAATCTCGCAGTCAAGTGTTCCACTTGCCATACTAACAGTGGTTTTTCCCTCACTCCCCATAAATCATGCTGGGATCCTGGGAGGCGACACAGGCCAAATAGATATAGTACCTTACTCTTCAGAGCTCCTATATATCACTCCTGATCAGTGGAGTATCCCAATCAATATTTCATGATTACCTTATAACTCATGTTTCCTCAGAGATATTTTGGCAGCTTTCACAGTGTAGGGTTGTATTTTTTTTCCAACATTAAATACGATAGACAAACAAACATAAGAGGACCACTCATTGAAATTTCAACCCAAACTGTTCACATTTGAAATGCTAAGAGCTCTAAAATGCTCAGCCCCTTCATTTGCAGACATCTAAGTAGATTCAATATACCTAATTTGCTCCTTACCCCTTAACAGGACCAAGTTGACATGCATGTATCTTTCAAGCACAGTCCCCCATTGCACATGTAAACTCATAAATGCTGTTGTAAAATAATAAACAGTGCCATGGGCTTAGTATTTCTAAGGTAAGATGTGCTTTTTGAGAGTCTTTATTATTTCAGTTTGTATGTGAAATATGGGGCTGAATTTATAAAATGAAGTAAGATTATAATGCATTAATCTTATTCCAAATGTTAATTTATGGGTTTCACAAGATCTACTTTGCTTTAGAGCTCAGAGAATGGCTTTTCTCTCTAGCTCAATGGCACAATTTCCATGGCCGTGCCACTCCAAGGAAATCGAGTAGTTATCAGAATGAGAATTTTTGTTCCATGGTGTCTGAGTATCTAGTGATAAATTTTATCCTGTTGCAGTTAGAGCACTGTAATTTATATACACACACTCACACACACACAGGGACACACATTATTACAAACAGTACAACTGTGAAACAAAACCAAAAATATATTAGCACCACAAGTCCTTCTTTCACAAAGAAATATATTTTTGTGTTAATCCCAGGTATATTTGTTTATGTTGCAAATGTAAATGGGAAACAAATCCCAGGAAAATTTACTAAATTCATATCTTCTAAGAAAAAAAGCTCCATATTATGATAAGAACAAATTGTGGTCAAAGGTACCCTGGCCTGAAGTTCAGTATTTGAAATATGATTTGGTGCCTCTCATTATCTCTTTGTGAAATTAAACCAAATTTGCAAGATTTAGCCCTGTATTGCGGTTATCCACTCATGTTAATTTGACTGGGACATTTTCTCCTTTAAAACTAACAGTCCTACATCAGAGGGACCTTTCCAGTTAGGGACAAACAGAAACAGTTGGTCACAGTATAAAAGGAGAGAAAACAGAACATTGAAAGAGCCCTGCATGTCAGATTAACCTTGGAGAAACAGGTGAAGGAGTATAATTTAAACAGAATCGCAGTATCAGGAATATTCAGGTTATTCTGGACTTTTGGAAGACTCTTAACTTATGTTAAAGAGATGTACTGCTCCAAAATATTCTTAGACTAGACATTCCTGACTCCTTGCAATTTAAAATAACACCATAAAATGTTTGTTTATTAAAAGATATTTATCTGGCAACACAAGCATCTAATTTAGGACTAGATGGTTGTGCATCTCTTCTTATGTCTCACCTACATCCTTTGCTTCTTTTATTTCAACCCACCTTTATCCATTTCTATCTTTAATATTTTCCCTATGCTTTTTAAGCAGTCTTTGCGAATTTTTCTTGTGTTCAACTGTCCTGACCACATTGTCATTTAGTTTTCCACTCGAACATTCTGTTTCAATACCTGCCTATTGGATAAAGCTTATGTTGCAGCTCCTAATTTCTTTATCTGGGATTGCCTTCTGGGTTATTCAGTGTAGCGGATAGGGGTTCTAACCTGACTCATGTTTTTAGAAAGCAAATGAATTTATTGGAAAGAGGATCAAGCAATAAGTTTCCATTTACATCAATTTTATTTCTTCGAAGTCTCATTTACTGCAAATGTCTTAAGTAATATTTCTTTATTTGGTATCATTTCCTAATGCAGAAAAAAATTCTTCTCTGTACTGTATACTTTGTTACATATTAATCCAATTTTCCATTCCTTGGTTGTTTTCGTTATTCTTTGTGAGCGTGATGAACCTATGAATTAATACAGTGGGGAAAGGCAGAAAGAATAATTTTTATAATTTTAATTCATTTCTACACCACTTTAATTCTATAAATGTATGTTGGTCCTGTTAGGTGCTAGATTTTCAAAAGTAGAAAGGAGCTGTCCGACCTCTTGCATCAGACACAGTTGAACATGAGCCACTCTGAGGCCACAGTATATATAAGTCTTTCCTATATCGAGCACCAAAATACATGAACAATGATATATGAGTTACCTAATAAAGATATTATGTATTTTGGTACAGTTTCTTACACCTAGTAATTCGTTGTTTGTTTTCTTACTTTAAGTGCGTATTCATTCTTTTACCCAATTTTGACTTAGCAAATTTATATTCTTTTTCTAAAATGATGCCCTCCAAATTATTTACACTTTAAGCACCATAAAACTTGGGTCCACCTACATTAATTAAGAAAAACTCTGAAGTATTACTTCATTCTAAAAAGCTTTCGTTCTTAAAAATATTCTTGGAATGTCTTTTGGTTTCTATAATAGCTAGCTATAAGAAGAATTGATCCGATTTCTGGGAAATTAAAAATATATTTTGGCATCAACAACTGGATTTCACCATAATTTTATAGCATAAGAAATAAATATTTATGTGACTTGAAAAGAGAATCATTGTTAGTTTCTCAAGTATTTCTGCCTTGATATGGACACAGCTTGGGAAAGAGCTTTCTGTGGTCATGAAAAATTTTTATAGTTCCACCCAATCTTCTAGTAGTGGTTTAAAGAGATTGGTGAAACCAAATGGAAAAGAAGATAAGAGAGAGTTACGCTTTTTTGCAATACTACAAGTTTATTAAGTTATAAACCATGTGCTCTATGCATACTTCCTGTAATTTCTTGCTTAACATTTTGTGACAGGTTTAATATAGCTAAATTAGACATGCTGCCACAGTCATTCTGACAGCTACCTGGTTTCCGTGCACTAACTTTTGGCTTCTTGCCCAACACTAATACACTTGAAGCCCAAAGAACATTTTAAGTGAAATCAGGAAGCATGAAAATACAATGTATGTTTCAGCATGCAAAATACTAAATGCTCCAGAGGAATCTTTAGACATTGCTTACTATAGACTGACTTGGAAGAAGAAGGAAAATGACTATGTAATTGTCACAAATATTTAAAGACTGCCCAATATATGCTAAATCACCTAAAATAATTCTAAATTAAAGATGTTTGCATAATATTTTCACTTCACATCCAATTAGTCTTTGTAATGAAGTCAACTGAAATACTTAATAAATCTGTTTCTTTCTACATAAATAAGGTTAGAGTGGTGCATAAGGAAAAAATATATTAAGCAATTTTCTTTTCACTTGTATCAAACAGGTTAATTATTTTTTTGCATTACACTAGATAGTTTATGGTATGTAACTACTCAAGAACAAAATCAGTGGATTTAAAATTATCTCTCCTTCCATATTTCATAATCTTAGTAATACTCATATCTTCAATAGATTAATAAATACTAAATATTAACATAATGTCACCACTTTAGGATCTTATAAGGGAAAGTGAAGATAGGATAATGAATATTGGGATGAAAAGTAAAATTCCTGACAATCTATCCACTAGTACCACATTTCAAAAATTATAATGCCATGTTCTGATGAAACAAGGCAATAAAAAAAAAGGAAAACAATTGAAAGACACTCAGATGGAATTCAATATTCACAGGGTTATGATACTTATTAATAGTTTTTTCCTTTTTTGTTCATTTGTGTAAATTCTTATATTTCACAATTCTTTGTTTCATCATATTTTGTCATATTCTGTAATCATATTATTTACCTGTTCTCTATTTGTATTTTCAATATAGTTTTGAATACTATTTCTATGATTTTTGGTGGCATTTTACCCACCAATTATTTGTGAGCCATCAATTCATTCTGGTGAATAAAGGAAATAATTCAATTCAACAATAAAAGGAAAAGGATAAAATTTTATAAAAAAAAATACAGCCACAAACAAACAATATAAAAATACAGTTTCAATGATTACTACCTTTTAATTACACATTAGTCAAGATGAACTTATCTAAACAGTTTTGAAGCGGAAGCACAATTTTTATAAACAGCAGTTATTAGGACCTAATTGGCTTTGGGAAAAATCAAAATAAAATATACATATGAGATTAGAAACTAAGAGTCTGGCAATAGCAGATGTTCTGAGGTTATCAAAGAGAGAAAGTTGACACAATTCTTTTGAAAGACAACTTGTCAATTTTTAGAAATCCAATAATGTGCATAATGGATTTACCCAGCAGTTCTGCTCTACTTATACTCATTATGTATTATATATGAGCACAAGAAGATATGCATAGACATGCTTTTGTGGCATTGTACTTTTTATGAAAAGATAGAATCAGATCATTTGTTAAGATAGTATAAAATGATTCAAAACTCAGTTAAAAGTAAGTAGAAAGTCTTTGTAACTCATATACTTGAGGTTATCAGATATGAATATGAATACTAAATATGTTTAAAAGTAGATCCCAAACATGGAAAATGTTATGTTTCCTGAACATTACGCCAAAAAGTATATGAAATAAATTCTAGCTAGTTTAAAGAAATAATATCTAAAATTTAAAGCTCAATTAATTATGTAAGAGTAGATTTGATCAAGCAGAAAAGCTCAGTAAATAGAAACATGGAGCAGGTAAAAATTATGTAAGACTAACTAAGGAGAAAGAATAATAACAAATGCACAAGAGAGCAAGAGAGATATGCAAGACATGTGAAAAATTCTAATAGAAATACAATTGGAGTTCCAGAAAGACAAAAAGAAAAAGAATAGGACACAACTTTTTAAGAGTGAACAGTTCATAAATCCCTATCTTTAAGAAGTTCTACAATCAAGAGGCAGGAAAAACACAAATGATGCTACTCTTAAAAACCTGTACCACACGATGGAAGCCAAAATCTAAGAGTAACCTTAAAAGTTCTTAGATTTTCTTCCCTATAATATACCAATAAAGTTGACAGTGGGTTTCTCAACAGAAAGAATGAAAGTCAGAAGATATTGGAATGATATTTTTTAAGGTGCTGTGCCAAAAATAAACAGACAAACAAGCACTATGTAAAAATGACCTCAAAAATTAAAGTTCATTAAAGATGATTCAAAGAAAACAGAAAACTAAAATAATACATTACCAACAAAACATGTTAAAAGAAATACAAAAGGAATTCTTTGAGGTAAAAAGAAAATGATCAGAAATGGGGCATAGATAGTTAGAAAATAAAATAAGGAACATTAAATACGTGAATAAACATAAACTCTGTAATTACAGTATCGAACAGTATAATTTTTTGTATTGAAACATACATACAATTAAAATACTTAAGTGCAATATCACAATAACAGTTGAATTGAAAATAGAATTGAAATGTTCTAAATTCTGGAATGCAGCAAAAGTAAGCATGAAAACTCTAGGATACAATATCTGTAGCTATTTCAAGAGCAAGCAAAGTAATTTTTAAAAATGTTTGACACAAAATAATTGCACCTTTATGGGGTGCATTGTGACATTTCAATTGATATATACCATGTATAATGATCAGACCAGGCTCATCCACATATTCATCATTCCAAGCACTGCTCATTTCTTTGAGTTGGGAACATTTAAAAATTCCTTCTGCTAGCCAGTTTGAAACATATAGTTGATTGCAGTCAAGTGACACTATCTCATTGTGCTACAGAACATTAGATGTTACTTCTTCTATACCACTGCAGCCTTGTTCCCATCAACCGTCCTGTCTCCACTATCTTTTCTCCTACTCCCAGCACAAGCTCTGGTAATTCATATTTAATTCTCTGAACATATGGTTTGGCATTTTAGTCTTTACAAATAAACAAAAACATGCAATATTTTCTTTCTGTACCTGATTTTTTTTTAGCATAATGCCTTTTAGTTCCATATTGCTGTAAATGACTGAATTTCTTTCGGTTCTATGGCCGTATCAAATTCTATTATGTATACATGCCCCATTTTCGTATCCATTCATCCATGGACACCTATGTTAATTGCATATCTTGGCTATTTTGTGATTAGTACTGTGATAAGCATGTGAGTGCAGGTGTGCTTTTGACATACTGACTTCATATATACTGGTATATTTACCCAGGATTTTTAGATTTTTGAAGAACCTCCATTTTGTTTTCCATAATCACTGTATTAATTTGCACACTCACCAACAGCAAACCAGATTTCCCTTTCTCAGCACTCTTGCCAGCATGTATTATTTATCTTTTTTGTAATAGTCATTGTGAGATAATATTGCCAATCTGATTTGCCTTTCCCTAATGATTAATGATTAGTGATGCTTATCATTTTCTATACTTATTGATCATTTGTATATATTCTCTTGGGAAATATCTATTAAGATAATTTGCCTATTTTTAAATTGGACTATTTTATATTTTTTTATGCTGTTGGGTTGTTTGAGTTACATTTACATTTCAGCTATTAATCCCTATCTTGGTTACTTTTTTCTCATTGTTGAGACAAAATACCTGGTGCCCAAAGTGAAGGAAGGAGAGATTTATTTCTCACAGTTTGGGGGCTTTCAGTCCATAACCAGCTGGCTCCAAGGCAGGTTGGCCTGGCGGAGGGGCAGCTGTTCATGGCAGCTGCAAGTGGCAAGAGTGAACCACGCAAAAGAGAGGAAAAACACACCTCTTTCTTGACCTTACATTGTATGTCCACTCCACCCCTGGGCAAGTGCAGAACTCACACCACCAATCCCAGCACTAGACAATGAATCAGTCACAATTGCTAGATTCAGCCACGTCCATGACTACATGAGGCTTGTGGGGGCCACCTATGTACAAACCATAACAATCCCTTATCCAATGGCCGGCAAATATTGTGTACTGCAAATATTCTGTAGGTTGTTTTTTCACTCTGTTGCTTCTTTTACTCTAAAGAAACTTTTCTGCTGGGTATAATATCATTTGTTAATTTCTGCCTGTATTTTTGGGGTTCTATTGAAGCCAATATTCCAAATCATCTCTCCTGTTTTCTTCTAGTAGTCTCATAGTTTTGGGATCTTACCCATATGTCTTTAATCCAATTTGAGTTGAATTTGGCATGTGGTATTAAGTTAGAGGTCTACTGTCATTTTTCTACATATGTATACTCAGTTTGTCCAGAAACATTTATTAAAGAGATTCACCTTCTCTAATACATGTTCTTGCTGCCTTCAGATGAGCTGCTTTGTAATGCAAGAAGTGTTACTAGAGATAAAAAGAAGAGATTATAATAATTACCAGTAAGAGATGACAGTTATTAATGAGTACAATTAATTAATGAAACATATATATCATAAAGACAAAAAATTAAAATAACAGAGAAATTTACAATCATTGTATCAGATTAATACAATGAATACACTGAAATGGATTATATATATATTGTTATAATATAATAGATATGTAATAATATGATAGATACATTTGTATAATCCCACAGGGGAAGAATAGACATTTCAGTAAAGAATGCTTTTGATATTAAATAGTAAGAGACTATATCTTTATTCCCACTTTACATAACACATGCACATACATACATACATACATACATACGGCACATACACACAAATAACTCCCAAGTAGATTATAGACCTAAATGTGAAGCATAAATGAATAAAATCTATTGAAGTTTAAAGTAGAATAATTTCATTACTTTATGCATAGTAGGACAGAAAATTTCAATCATAGGGAACTATTAATTGTTAGAATCTTAATCAAGAATTTCTCTCTTTTTTTTTTTTTTGGTACCAGGAATTAAACTCACACCCTCACACTTGCCAGGAAGACACTGTGCTGCTGAGCGATATCCCTGACCCCATGAACTTCTTTTCATCTGAAGACACCATTAAGAAATCTCAGCACAAGTCACAGCGTGAAATTTCACAAAGTAAGTATCTAATATGGATCCTGAATCTAGAAGATACAAATGAACTGCAATAAGCAACTATAGGATCATTCCCACCCAAAATCCACATGGAAAAAAGATAGACATAGCATCTACAAGTTCCTAGGGGCAATGGTTAATTGTGCATGCATTTTAACAATGCAATAGAATGTCTTACACATTGTAGCTGCTCAATAAATGTTTAATTACTTGTAGAACAGTGTCAAATTGGTAACTTTCATATAAAAGACCAACACAGTGCCAAGTGAGGAAAAATCAAATTTGAAACACATTTTCCATGTTCCCAAACCTTGACTTCCAACTTTAACATTTAAACTAGTTATAGTATAGACTGAAGAATATGTTTTGAAAGCCTAAGGCAAATGTAAGATTTAGATCACTTTGGTTTTTTTTTCTCTTCTGAATAATAATTATACCTAGAAGGATATGTGCATTTTTAGTTATCTATTTAAAATATTTTTAATTGCATGAGATTTAGATAAATTTTGTTTTGTTTTGTTTTGTTTTGTTTTGTGGCACCAGGGATTGAACTCATGACCTCGTGCTTGCCAGGCAGGTGCTTAGGCCGCTGAGCTAGATCCCCAGCCCTTGTGTTTTTGAGACAGGGTCTCACTATGCTGTTCAGGCTGGCCATGAGCTCACTTTGTAGCCCAGGCTGGTCTTGAACTCACAACGATCCTCCTGTCTCAGCCTCCTGAGTGCTGGGATTACAGGCATGCGCCACCACGCCTGGCAATAATGTTTTTTTAACAAGGAAAAACTATCAACATTCAATTCCTACAGATTTGTTCTATACGGTGAATGAGCAAGACCATAGTATGTATTTAGGTATGATGACTTGATTCTATGAACCTGAATAAAATGGGCAATGGACAAACAGCATTATACATTTTCCTTGTCTTATAACCCTCTAAGGATTGTCACACAAATTTGGAATGTGTGCCTATATATGCAGACATTGAGAAAACATCATAAAATTCATGCAATCATTTGATTATTCTGAAGGGACTTTTATGAGGTAGCTGTGTGGGCCATACTCAATAACTTATTCTACAGCATGTAGTGTTGGACTCTTAGTTTACATGTGATCCCTCCATACTTATCAGCCATTATGCTTGCAAATTAGAGGACTTAATATCAGTCATTTTTGGTTAATTTAATTTTATATGTTCTCAAGTTAATTTTCACTCCCTTTTGTTTCCAATTTTTAATTATAAAACTTTATATGATTATTATATAGATATATAGGAGGTAAAATAAAACCTGAGGTATTATCTCTTTATTTCCTTAAATTAGACAGAGGTAACAACTCCTTCCATTTTGAATTATTTTTACATCAGTGGCATTCCTGATAAAAGATTATGATCAGTATGAATGGACAACATTTTAAGACCTCATTTATAAGAACTTTGGATCAGTAGTTTGATATATACTATGTTTTGACAGGCAAAGTGACGCTGTTGAAATTCAAACCTGATGCTTTTTTGTGTAGATGAGTAATGAAGTATAGAAATTGGGCATAAAAACAATTTCAATCTATTTGTTCCATCCATATATTGGCAAATCTAGGGTAGGTATACATAAAAAAAATAGAGGTGCCTAGGAAAATAATGGAAACCATGGAAACTCAGCATATGAAAGAAGTGGATCCCATAAAATGAATTCAAACAGATATACAGGCGATTAAAATTTTCATTGAAACTCTGTGCAGCAAAATCAACTAATGTGAGGACAGAATATCAGATCTAGAAGATGAGTTTACAATTAGTGATTATCAAAGGAAAGACTTCTTAAAATGTTAGGGACTATGAAAAATTAATCCAACTGCTACAAGAAGAAACAAAGAAGAATAACATAAAACTGATATGAATCAATGAAAAATCAGAAGATAGTATAAAGGACATTTAAAAAAAAAACTGTTCCCAGAGGTAATGGCAGAAAGCTTTCCAAGCCTGGAAAAAGAATTTGATACAAAGATAAGTGAAGCATACAGAACTGCAATTACTCATTATAAAATAAAAACCTACACCAGGTATATAGTAGTCAAGATTCCAAAAAATCAATACAAGAACAGAATATTATAAACTAGTTACAGAAAAGAAGCAAATCATCTACAAAGGAAAATCTGTCATAATCACAGGAAATTTCTCAAAACAAAACCTTAAGTCAAGGAGAACATGGAGTGACCTATTAAAGCCCTAAAAAAACAACCACCAGCCCAGATTAATGTACCTCACAAAATTAGTTTCTAAAGTGATGGAGATATAAGATAACTCCATGATAAAGAACATGTGAAGAAATTCAAGACTACCAAGCCAGCACTACAAAGGGTTCTGAAGGATATTCTAGAAAAGGACAATGAAGACAGCAATACCATAGTTCCCAATAGACTAAATCCACCCATTAAGGAAAGTAATTAAATAGAAGGAAAAGAAAGGGAACCAATAACAGGAAAATCACATGACAAGGATAAGTCAACACATATCAGTTATAACCATTAATGTAAGTAGTCTCAATTCACCAATCAAAAGAAAAATACTGGCAGAATGGATCAAGAAACAAAATCCAATAATATGCTGCATATAAGAAACACATTTAACCCTAAAAGAAATTCATACACTGAAAGTTGAAGCGTTGAAAGTAATATTCCATAAGACAGGAACCTGGAAAATATCGGGGGTAGCTATTACATTTACAGACAAAGTGTACTTCAAGTCAAGGTTGATGAGAAGAGACAAATAAGGTCACTGTGTACTTGTTATGGGAACAATTCAAGAGAAACAACAATCATAAATACATGTGCAGCAAATATCAGCACACACAGCTATATAAAGCAAACATTAATGGATATGAAAAATCAGATAAGCACCAGTACAATTGTATTTGGGGACCTTAATACCCCACTGTCACATATCGCAGATTGATGAGACAAAAAAAATCAACAAAGAAATACCAGCTCTGAACCAAAGCTTTGAACAGACTTAGATATCTACAAAATGTTGCACCCCACTATAACAATGCACATTGTTCTCAGTTGCACATGGGACTTTCTCCAAAGTAAACCACACACTAGCTCATAGAACATACTTAACTGAGTACAAAGGAAGTGAAATTATCCCATGCATATTATCAGACCATACTGCAGTGAAATTGGAAATGGCAAAAGGAACCACAAAAACTGCATAAACATATGAAAACTACATAACATTCTCTGAACAATCAATGGGTCACTGATGAAAAAAAAGAAATTAGAGAGTTTCTACATTTATTTTTTTGTTTTAAAGAGAAAAAAAAAGCAAAAACCAAAAAGGACAAACTAACAACAACAAAAAACTCAAAACAAAAATATCGGCTTTCAAAACAAGATAGTAGGAATTTAACAATGGTTGTTATATTGCATAGTGTTATCTTCAAAAGAGTTGCTAGGATTACCAGATATAGACATGAAACATTGATCTAGTCATATGAACATTAACTGTTCTTTTCCAAGAACTAATAGATTTAGTAGTATAATCCCCTTAGCTATCTTACATATATACAAATCTATATTTTTTTCCTTTTCCCTTCCTTCTTTTCTTCTTTCATCTATCCCAATTAGTTTTTCCCTTTGAGCAGTTTCTTGCTCTTCCACATTGTTTATTGTAGAATTTGGATCTTATTTACTCTTTCAGTTTCTCACACTAAGGAGACAATATGGTATTTCCACATGCAACTTTCATTTATTTCACTTATGATTATGGTCTCAGTCACATCTATTTACATATAAAAGTCTCCATTTGATCCTTCTTTATAGCTGAGTGGTACCCCACGGTATAAAATTACCACATATTTTTTATCCATTCCTCAGTTGATGGGCATTTGGGTCATTTCCAAGATTACAAATTGTGCTGCTATAAACACGGGTGCACATGTATCAATGTGGTATGATGTTTTTAATTTTTCTGGGAAAATGCTCACATGTGGGATAGCTGGATCACATGGGACCTCTAACCCTAGTATTTTGAGGGACCTCTACACTGATTTCCACAGTGATCGCACCAGTCTACACTCTCACCAAAAGTAGAGAAGAGTTCCTCTTTCCCCACAGCCCCTCCAGTGTTTCTTATTAATTGATTTCTTCATCCTGACCATTCTTTCTGGAGTGAGAAGGAATCTCAGCATTGTTTTAATTTGCATTTCTCTAAAGAACAATGATGCTGAACATTTTTCATATATTTACTTACCATTTGTATTTCTTCATCTGAGAAGTGTGTATTCATCTCAGATGCCCATTTTTGGATTGGGTCTTTGAATTTGGGGGGCCCGATGATTTTAATTCTTTATATGTTCAGATAGAAGTCCTTTGAAGAAGAGTTGGCCAAGATTTTTTTTCCCAATTCATGAGTTTTCTTTTCACACTGTTGGAGATTTCTTTTGACATGCAGAAACTTTTATAAGACAAGATCCCAGTTATTGATTCTGAGAAGTATTACCATCGAATTTGATTTTTGTTCATGAACTCACTGCCTGCCGCAATTTTGTCATCAAGATTTCTACCTAATTTGTCTTCCAGCAGAGTTAGTGTTTCTGTTTTAATATTTAGATCTTTGATCCATTTTGAGTTTAGTTTAGTGCATGGTGATAGACATGGGTCTATTTGTAGTTTTCAGCATATGGAAAGCCAGTTTTTCCCACAACACTTGTTAAAGAGGCTGTCATTCTTCCAGTGAACATGTTTGGTCCCTTTGCTAAAGATGAGGTGGCTGAGTATGTTTGTTGTTGTGGCTGTATCTTCTAATCTATTCCATTGATCTTCAGGTCTGTTTTTATTACAATACCATGCTGATTTTATCACAGTAGCTTTGTAGTATAATTTTAAGTCAGGGATTGTGATGCCTCCTGCTTTGCCTTTGTTGCTCAGAATAGCCTTTGCTATTCTAGGTCTTTTGTGGTTCCAGATGAATTTTAAGAATGATTTCTCTAGGTGTGTGATCTATGCTAATTGTATTTTGATTGAAATTGCATTAAATCTGTATAACAGTTTCGAGAAAGTGGCCATTTTCACAATGTTTGTTCTTCCTATTCATGAACAAGGAATGTCTATTTTCTAAAATCTTCAATTTCTTTTTTCA
>RJWT010004638.1:0-32791 GCA_004365215.1 Cuniculus paca
TCTACAACTGAGAGCCAAAATGCACCTCTGCTTTAAGTTGTAAGGGTTGAGTATTGTGTAAAGTAATTAAGATTGAGGAATATGAACTGTGACATAACTGTTCTTTTAAACACATGGGTATGACTGTCTCCTTCTGTGCCTCCCAAAAGATTTAATATAAAAGGATATAGAGGCAAGCAAAACAAATGTTTTTAAGAACCCCAATACAGTAAGTATAATTTGAATTGAATATGTTTTACATAGCAAAAACTGGTAGCGTTTTTAAAAGAATTTTTCTCTTGATGCCTTTTAGAATTATAAAAATACCGTATTTTGGTTTTATTCAAACTCTGGTAATCTAGAAATACAGAACATAAATGACTAGAGGGGCGTACATACACATTCATGTAGAAGGGACACAAATACTACCTTTTTATAGCTTCTTTCCTGACTTTGGTACATAACCAGCATATACTTTATTTATATATTAATTTTTATGAAATTGTGGACATAATACGTAACATTCTGTAGTTCTGAATTTGGATGCATTTTATTTTATGAGGCTTCCCTTATAGGTGTTTAGATTCTACTAACAGTACTTTATGGTACATCATGCAGCATAAATCTGTGCGTATGTGTTTGGGACTTTTGCAGGATACATTTGTAAAAGTGGAATTGATAGATTAAATGATATAGTTCTCTTTTTATGTTAGTAGTTATAGCCATATCAAATTACAAGAAAGCACATTCTAATTTGTATTCTAGATTTTGTGAGTATGTAGTTTACTGAAAAACGTATGGTATTTTGATTTTGTATTTTTCTCATCCAAGAAGAAAAATTAATGTTTACCCTTCATATTTTTGCCATTTCTTATGTAATTTCCTGTTTGACATTTTCTTAATGATTGGAAACTATTAAAACATAGATATGGCTAGGCGTGGTGGCTCACGCCTATAATCCCAGCACTCGGGAGGCTGAGACAGGTGGATCGTTGTGAGTTCGAGACCAGCCTGGGCTACAAAGTGAGCTCAAGGCCAGCCTGAATGGCATAGTGAGACCCTGTCTCAAAAACACCAGGGCTGGGGATCTAGCTCAGCGGTCTAAGCGCCTGCCCGGCAAGCGCAAGGTCGTGAGTTCAATCCCTGGTGCCGCAAAAAAAAATAAAAATAAAAAAACAAACAAACATAGATATTAGTATTTCGTGTATCATAGATAATTTTTACCATTGCTGCTGCCTAACCTTCTTTCTTCCCTCTCCGTCATGTCACGTTTGTTCATTTGGCAGGGGTTTTTTGTATGTGTGAAGGTGATTTATCTTATGCTTAAGGCTTAGACTTCTGAAAACTTACACGAATGATTTTCTATTTTTTTGTATTTGCATTAAAAGTGGATATTTAAATCCTTTTTAAAATCTGCTGTTTTGCCATCTTTATCTTATATAAACTTCTCATTATCTGGGATCTCTTGTTGCATTGCTCCTTCTGTATTCCCTGCTACCATAGCATACTCTATTGTTGCTATACACTTTGTTTTAATTTATGGTATATATATTTCTCCTCCTTTATTTTCATTCATTTACATGGGATGTGAGGACTGAAAACTTAGCAGTGGAGTGCTGACTGAAATTACAATGATGTTAATTTGGGAAGGATCAAGAATTTTTTTTTTTAAACCAATGATTTGGGATCATTGACAAGAGTATTAATGCTGGAGAGTAAACATTGTCATGAGTTTTAGAGAACAGTGAAGAGCATAGGATAGTGCCCAAAACATTACTAAATGCAGGATAAATACTTAATGTTGCTATCATAATAAAAATTATTCTTTAAAAATATGATGTGTCCTTGAACTCACTGGTTGTATTTTTAGGAAAATATTGCTACAAAGATATTCATAGTATTGCTTAAAGCAACAACATTAGACGTGACCTAAATATCTAATGTGAATTATTGAACAGAACTATGGCATGTTACTAATGTGGAATTAAAAGTTATGTCATTAAATGACTTTCAAATGATGTCAAAGTTAAAATGATAAGGAAGATTGTTCCTGCTATGTTATTAACTGGAAAACATTTACAAGTGAATTGCTAAAGTTTAATTGAATTTTTACGCTAAAATATTCCAGGAGCATAAGGAAACTTTTGGGGGAATGGATATCTTCATTATCTTTGTTGTAGCCACAATCTCATAGGTATATGCCTATGTGGAAACTACTCTGATTGTTCTGGTAACATGCAGTGTATTATTACCACAACACATTGAAGATGGTAAATTTATCTTTACATTTTTCTGTTGTAATACACTTAAATCTATCGAATATATTATTTCAAGAAATGGAATCAATAAGATACATTTATAAGTATAGAGACATTTATTTTTAAAGAATTGGGTCACATGATGCAAGCGCTGGCAAGTCTGAATTTGTTGGATGTCCAGCAGGCTGGAAATTGTGGAAGCTGGTGTTACAGCCTTGCGTCCAAAAGCAGTCTGGAGGAGAACTTTTTCCTTTTTTAGTATACTGTACTTTAGTCTTCTCTTTTTCTTAACTGATTGATAGAGGCCCACTCACATTCTAGAGAGAAATCTTCTAGAAGTCTACTGATTAGTTGCTAATCAAAAAGCCTATCTGAAATGCTTGGGATCAAAAGTGGTTTTAATTTCAGGTGTTTATGATTTGGAGTTTGTCAAAAAATTTTTGACTATTACTGTATCCATTATGGGGTATTTTGAGGACGGGAATTAAGTCTAACCACAAAATTTACACTATGCACATAGCCTGAAGGTAATTTTATACAATGTTGTTAGTGTGTTTGTGGTTTTCTCATATTATATATACACTTATTAAAAACTTGGAAACTACTATCATAACATCAAAAAAGGATAAAGCACATAAAAAATGATAACAAATGAAAATAATTTTTGTTTTTACTGTAAACCTACTGCTTTACATTTTATACCCCTTCCAAAAAGAAAAAGGAAAATAATACTAATTCTTATATACTATATCATAAATATCTTTTCCATCCACAAGAAAGGACTATGTCTCATTTTTATTTAAAATACCACCGTATGTGAAAAACAGTGTTGAAATCCTTATTTTTTTTTTCCACTGGTTTCTGAAAAAATACCTGAAAAAATAGGATCTTACGTAGATTTAAGGATATTTACTCATTTGCCCATCCAACAAATACTTTTTAAGTGCTTTTATTATGTCTGGTATGTTTTAAGTAACAAAACGATTAATTCCCAGAGATCTTAGAATAAAAAATGGTTTACAAGTTATCTGCTACCAATTTGAATCCTCAGAAATATACTAACTTTGGTTTATACCTTGTAATGAACCTAGGGGCCAAAGAATCACATAGAGTATGTAGAAAGTTAGGAAAGTCCCAGGGATTATTATTATTTAAAAAGAAACAACACTTCAGTGTAACAAAGGACCAGATGAAACCTAGCCCGATGAAGATTTTTCTTAGAATACTAAAGAAGTTTATGCCTCTAGTATTATCCTGACCTCTGTAGCCAACTTCATATGTGAAGGTTTTTGTCTTTCAATCCTAAAGAAAGTTTTTAAAACTTTCAAAATCCAAAAAAGCATTGCTGCAATAAGGACCTCTGAAAAATTTGTCCTCCCTGAAAGTGATGAGGGAATGCAAAAATTGGCATCATGAAGCCGGGCATGGTGGTACACACCTGTAATCCTAGCACTTGGCAGGCTGAGGCAGGAGAGTTACTAGGAGGCTACCCTGGTCTACAGAGTGAGTTCAAGGCCAGCCTGAATTGCATGGGGAAACCCTGTTTCAAAAAGACAAAAAACAAAACACCACCACCCAAAAACTGCCTAGAAGATGCCACTTCCAGGGCTAGCTTTATTTATCTAATTCAGTGTTCATGAGGCTCTAAATGCCTATTCTTTGAGAACATTTGTTGGAAATAGTAAGATTATTCTTTAAATTTGAACTTGTCCTAGCTGGAGGGCAATTGGAGCAATATATAGAATATAAACAAGCTAGAAAAGAAATTCAGAAGAACCTTGAGAAGCTTGTACATGTTTTTGGATTCTAGATAAGAAAGGCCTGGAGAAGGCTCTAAATTCTAACCTGTGGCAGACCTACATAGTCCACTCAAGCAGAAAGTGAAGACAGGCAGAGTTATATGTTACTTCATTGGGTGCTGCAGAAATACCCCAGCCTGAAGGGGGAGCCTCTCAGAAAAGACAAATTCATTAATTGTAGACATCCAGGGATCTCTCTGTTCTGCTGACCACTAAGAAAACCAAGTAGACCTCAGTGGCCACACATACCAAAGAATACAGACTTCCCTAAATAATTTCAGAAAGATCACTGTTGTAGTCAGGGGTTGCAAGGAAAACAATTACATACAGGACACATAATTCATAGTATTATTATAATATAGTTACTCAAAAGTTAAATACAAGAAGTGCAGGAAATCTGTCCACACACTGAGATCCAAGGAATCTAGCTGAGACCCTAGACCCCACAGCAATGTCTTGCATGAGTCCAGCTGAAGATGTTGAGCCTGTGACAGTGTCCTCCACGAGTCCAGCTGGAGGCCTAGAGTCCATGACAGTGACTCATGCAAGTCTGTTTCACGGATCTGCACCAGGAAGGTCCAGAGGTCAGTGGTGGAAACTAAAAGTCTGTGCCAGTGGGGTGAAGGATCTGTGCCAGTAGGTTGAAGGTTCTACAGTGGAGCCAACAAGCCAAGCTCAAAATAAGGACCAGCGCTCCCCTGAAAAGTACCACAGTCATCCTCAGCAACAACGAGGTCCCGAGCTCCTCCGATGTTAAAAACTGCTAACTTCATATCAGGAAGCCAGTGTGAGAAGCTTCTCCCACTGAGCTTAATCCCTGGCTTCTCCTGGAGATCGAACAGCACACATCTTCCCCTCCAGTGCCAGGAAGCAATGCTCAAAGTAAGGACCAGGGCCGCACCAAAGTGAATCACAGCCATTCTCAGCAACAAGGTCCTGAGCTCCTCCAACAATAACAGCCAGTTTCACATCAGGGAAGCCAGCTTTACAAGATCTTCCAGGAGAACCAACAGCTCCAAATTCTAGGATAACCCACAATTCTCTTCCATTCTGCTGCTTTTTATGCTGGCAACAGTCCTTAGGTGGACCGTCTACACTGGGCACCACACTAATTCAGTTCAGCTGGTGTTAAGTTGACCACCAGTTTTTAAATCCACCACAGTCACCGAAACAACCAACCAACCCAAGAACTAAGTAACATCAATAGCAAACCTCATAATGGAGTGAATTATGTGTCTAAAACTGACTCATTAAACTATTGAAAACTTCCAGTTTTCAACAGAAAATTGACTTTCATGAAAAAGAAACTGGCAAATTATCGGGGAGAGGAGTTGCATAAACAATTGAAATTGTCTCTGAAGGAGATTGGTACACTGTACTTTATAAATAAAAACATTGTGTTAATTTTTTAAAGTGTATACAGAAAAAAACACTTCTAAATAAAAAGTATAAGAATGATGTTTAGAATATCAATATAGACAGAAATAGTAGTATCAAGCAAATTGTAGTTGAGAAGTGAATGACAGGATCTGCATAAAAATCATCAGAGGTCTCAAGCGTATTTGAGCAGGTAGAGAAAAGGACATCTCAAATTGAAGATAATTAAGATCAATCCGAAGAACAAGAGAAAAAGTGAAAAAACCAAACAGATATTAGAAACTTACGAGATCATCAAATATATCAACATACATATTGGAAATCAGAGTGTAATCAGGGATTGAGAAAGGGACAAGAATATTTAAAAATAATGGCAGAAATACTCCTAAAATTGATGAAAAGCATCACTCCATACATCCAAAAAGCTCAATACACTTCAAGGAAAATAAACTCAAAGATACACACATCTAGACTTGTTATAACCAAACCATGGAAAGACAAAAAAAAATGTTAAAAACAACCAAGAATTACGTGCTGAGGGATCTTCATTCATACTAACAGTAGATTTCTTACCAGATGCCATGGAGGGTAAAGGGGGAAGGGTGAATTACTCCATGTATATAAAGCCAAAAAAAATTGTCTATTATAATCACCAAACATATCCTTCAAAGTGAAGGTGAAATTAAGACATTTGCAGATAAAGACTAAGAATTAATTGCTAGCAAACTTGTCCCACAAGAAAAACTAAAAATAATCCTTTAAGGTTAGAAAACAAACTTGAATCCACATGAAGAAATAAAGGACATCAATTTAAGTAACAACATATGAAAATACAGAAAAAATACGCAGTTTTACTTCTTTTGTAATTCCTTTCTTGATTTAAAGGACAATGTCATAAAACAATGATTATAAATGTATGTTGATGGGTGTATAACATAGAAAGCTATAACATGCCTGACAACACCAGAAGAGGGATATGTCTGTAAAGGAGCAAAATGTGTATATGTTACTAAATTAAGTTCATATTAACTCAAACTATATTGTTATGCATTTAGATATAATGGAAATCTCCAGGAAAATCACTAAGGAAATAACTCAAAAATACAGACTTCAAGTTTCTGATTCATGCATAAAGAGGTTAGGGGTTGCAACATTTTAAAAAAAATTTTATTAGTACATGTGTGTAGTACATGTTTACTCTTATTTGTGGGGAGTCAGTACATATATGTACATAACACACCTTATTTCTTTTTTTCATCCCCTTTCCCTTCTCTTCCCTCCCTCTGCCCACCTATTGATCACCTTCCTTTATTCCTTCTTTTTTTGGATACATGTTTGCAGTGCAAATTTGTATTCCATGAGTGGAATTGGTACATGTTCGCCACACATCTCGGTTCCTTTTTTTCATTCCCTAATCACCTCTTCCCTTTCCTTCTTCCATCTCTTCATCCGTTCCCCTTTGAGAATGATCTTTTCTCCTATTTCCTATTACCTATTTTTTATTTTGCTTTTTATTTTCATTCTGGGCTTCTCATATAAGAGAAACCACATGATATTTAAGCTTGTGTGTCTGATCACACTTAATACTGTGATCTCAAGGTGCATCCATTTTCCTACAAATGACTGGTGTATTTTTCTTTAGGGCGGAGTAGACAGTACTCCACTATGTGTAGATACCACATTTTCTTTACCTATTCATGTGTTGATAGATGTGTGGGCCGCTCCCAAGATTTAGCTATTAGGAATTGTGTGGCTGTAAATATGAATATGCATGTGTTACTGTTACAAGGTGTCACTGTAATAAGATGTCTTCAACATTTTGGGGGAGACATCTATAAGGGGAATACTTGGGTCAAATGGAATTTCTAGTTTTAGTTTTTGAGGAATTTTCATACTGATTTCTATAGTGTTGTATAGTACTAGTTTACATTTCCAGCAGCTGTGTAGAAGAATTCCTTTTTCTCCCACAGTCTCATTCAGTATTTGTTGTTATTTAATTTCTTGGTGATGGCCATTCTTTCTGTGGTTAACATGGAATCTCAGTGTTGTTTTAATTTACATTTATTTCCCTAATGGCCAGTGATGTTGGGCATTTTTTCATATACTCAATGGCCATTCATACTTCTGTGAAATGTCTCTGTTCATTTTATTTGCCCATTTTCTGATTAGGTCATTGGGGGGGGTCAAATTTTTTTTTAATTCTTCATATATTCTAGATGAGTCTTCTGTTGGAGGACTCACTAGCAAAATTTTTTCCCATTCTGTAGGTTGTTTCTCTCTCTGCATTTCTGTCTCTCTTTTTGCAGGACAGAAACTTTAATATGATCCATTTGTTGATTCTTGGTACTATTTTCTGTACAACTGGGGTTCTGTTCAAAAAGTCTTTGCCAATGCTATGACTTCAAGAATTTTTCCACCTTATCTTTCAGCAGGTTAAATGTTTCTAGTTTAATTTAGATCTTTGATCCATTTTTGTTTTAGTTTAGTACATGGTGAGAAATACAGGTCTAGATTCGATCTTTAGCTTGTGTGTAGCCAGTTTTCCCAGCACTATTTTTATTAAAGAGGCAATTTTTCCCTTGAGTGTTTTGGGCCCTTTTGTCAAAGATCAAATAATTGAATGTGCTTGTGGTTGTTTCTGCATCTTCTCTTCTGCTCTGCTGGTCCTCATGTCTGTTTCTGTGCCAGCACAGTGTTGTTTTTATTGCTGTAGCTTTGTAATATAATTTCAAACCCCAGGTTTTGATGCCTCCCTCTTTGCTCTTTTTACCCGCAGTTGCTTTTGCTATTCTGAGTGTTTTCTGGTTCCCTATGAATTTTAGGATTAATGTCTCTATACCAATATGCTATTGGTATTTTGATTGGGATTCTTTTAAATCCATATATCAATTTTGGAAGTATGGCAGTTTCGACTAAGTTGGAGCTGTTTCCTTACTCAGCTCTGTATTACTTGTGGTCTTGGAGGCCTGAAACTAGGAATGAAGACCCTGAGACAAATAGCCAGGGACTCTTTAACTTTTCAGAATTTGAAGCATAGAAGGCCTACTTTCTTTAGGCTTCTTTTTAGTATGAACAAGTTTGCGTCTGAGTTTGAGGTAATTGATTGTAGGTTGGGACAGTGATCAAACCTTTTTTTTGGAATTTCAGGAATTGATCCATTTCTCTTTTTATTGCTACTGCCTCTTGCAGCCACAATTTCTTGCAGTATCCATTGTACATATATTCATTTTAATGCTTTTTTACTAATACTGGTGAGAAGTACAGGTCTTTTGCTTTTCTGCCAACACATGACTGTCATTTGCTCTTAGGTATTTCTTTGACCTGTGAAGAAGTTATGAATGTTCTTTTGGGGTAAATAAAAATGCTAAATGTAGGAATTTCAAATACTTTTAGGGAAACAAACACTGTGCAACAAATACTTGAACACCTGTAAAATACTAGGCATTGTTCTAGGTGCTGGGCAGAGGCAGTAGACTAGATAAATGGATGCCTGTCCCATTATGCTTATATTCTGCATAAGAGCTGAGGATTGGGAACAGGGTAGGACTGTGGGGAATTATTTTTCCCTGCCTCAACCTGAGCAAAACGGGTCATAGAAAATTGGAGGACTGTCCTGATCCATCCTCAGTGATACAGTGTGCTTGGAACTGTTTTGTTAGGTAGATTTCCTTCTTTCATTTTGGTAAAGGTAAAAATATTTTATAACAATGACAGATGAAAGGCAGAGAGAGGCACAGGAAAAAATGTTTTTGCCTTCCTTGGAGATTTTAGGCTGAAATGGTTTTGAATTTTACATAAATGTCTTGAAAATTTACACATTGTTTGTTTTCTCAGATTAAGTTTTGCAGCCTTTCATGTTACAGCCAGAACTCTTAAATCACACCCTTTAAATTCTCTTCCTTATTTCTCATATTGAATTTGAGAGAGTTCTAATACAGCTAAAGGTTTCGATCACACATTTTCTTAAAGATTTCAGCCAGGAGTCTCATACTTCTTAGTTTGTCCTCCTACCAGTCCTGCCCTAATCTTCAGTCTTTGATTGATCGCAAACACCACAACCACAACCATCCTGGCCCTCCTGGTACTGGTACTGGGAATTGAACCCAGGGCTTTAGAATTGAGCTACTTCTCTAGCCCTTTATATGTTTTATTTTCACACAGGGTCTTGTAAAGTAGAGCAGGCTGGGCTTGCACCTAACATTCTTCCTGCTTCAGCCTCCCTGACTGCTGGGATTAAGGATAGGTGCCACCACACCAGGTGACTGGTTTATAATACTAAACCTGCTGGAAAAAACCGCACCACATTGTAGGTAATTTCTCCTCAGATTTATGCCCTACAAAGCTGAGACTTTAGCACCAGGACACTGGCCACTTGTTTGTCCTTCTTTAGCTCCTTCTTCCATTCTATAAAGCAAAGATTCTATTTAGCTTCTTTTTCTCATTTTAAATAGAAAATGCTGCTCTATGATACAAAGCTACATTTACCAAATGAGAACTCATGCCCTCAGCTTTTAGCTTTGCATATGCTTACCTCAGTCCGTACCTGTTTCACTCTTCTGTTTCAGAGGAACGTTTCTCCTTCCTGCTGGAAACTGATCTTCAAGTTCCTAGAAACTTTGATGTATATTACCTTTCGTGTATTTTCAGCCACTTTATCCTCTAGCTCCTTACTTTCAGCAGTAAACCTACTTACACTTCTCCTATCATAGACATAAAACACCAAAAAACCGTTCTCTGTTCATTTCAGTTGCCTACTTTTTCATTGGGTCTTATATTTGGGAGATTTTATTTATTTATTTATTTATTTATTTATTTATTTATTTAGAGTTCTTTATAAATTCTAGATGTTAGTCCTCTGTCCAAGGAATAGCTAGCAAAACTCCTTTTCCCATTTTGTTCAGAAAGCCCTTTCCTGTGCATATAACTTGAAGAGCTTTAACTATATCTTCCAGCAGATTGTTTCTGTTTTAATATTTATGTTTTTTTATCATTTTGGTGCATGGTGATAGATGTGAGTCTAGATTCAGTCTGCTGCAAGCGTGGTGTCCCCAGGACCATTTGTTAGCAAGGCTAATTTGATTCTGCTTACCGATCATTGCTGTCTTGTCCCTTACTTCATTGCCAGACTGTACAAAAAGGTAGTTGGTACTTGCTTTCTGTACTTTCCAGTCATTCGTTGGTTGTTCTGAGTTTTCTCACTACTTATGAAGATAAGAACACTAATAATCTCTAGCCAAAGCCAGTAGTAATTTCTCAGATTTTTCTCATTTGATGTAGGCAGCGTTTATTATGTTAACTTGACACTTGAGTCTTCCAGCTTTTCTGAAAGAACTGCCTTCTTTTGTTTTCTTCTTCTTTTGCTGTTGCTTCATAGCCTTCTTATCTCTTTTCCTTAGATATTCGTGCTCTTGAAAAGTTATGTCTGACGATCTTGCCCATGATCTTCTCAGAAACTCATAGCTCTGTGGTTTTTATCATAATTATTTCTTCACTATTGCAATCACCATTACATAAAGATATTTCCGTCTCTGAGCTCCAGATAGCTGCAGCTGTAACTGGATACCCTCATGTAAGCATTTCGGAGGGTATCTTTGAACTCAGCATGCCGTCACTCCCAAGAGCCTGCTTGGTCTGAGTCCCAGTCTAAGTCCCTCTTCCTCAGGCCTTGCTTAGGTTCTGTGCATATTTGTTTGTAGCCTCTTGTAAGACTTGCTATCTGTATTCTTACTTATCTTTGTACTTATAAGCAATACATTTATTAACTGCGTTGTTGAATAAAGCTTCACAAAGGCCCAATTTTACAGTTGTACTTTATAAAATGCATGATTTAAAAACATTTAAATTAGGATTTGCAAGTATAAACTTGGAACTTTTTGCTGCTTAGGCTGACTTAGCAGAATGTTGTTGTGGGGTTGATGGGAGGGTTAACCCAGTTAGAATCCAAGAACATTGTGATTCCCAGGACTCAGATGATTGAGCGGACTTACTAGGGTTTTTGCAAACTAGTTGAGGCATTTAAAGAGCCAGCCTAACTACAGCAAATAACAGTGATTGGCTAGTTGGTCTTCTCAGTGAGGGGCATCACAAGTGCAGTCAACACAGGGAATCCCTCATTCCAAAGCTGGCTGTCCTATTTTACATCCTCACGATAACGAACCAGTTTCTGTTGTTCCACCTCTTCACAGCATTTGACAATAGTATTTTGGAGTATTGCAGTTCTAATAGAAATCTAGTGGTGTTTAATTTTAATTTACAATTCTTTGATAAAATACCATGTTAAACACCTTTTCATGTGTTTCTAAGCTATTTATATCCTCTTTGGTGAGGCGTCTGTTCAGATCTTTTTAATATGACTGATTGTGTTCTTACCATAGAATTTTAAGAATTCTTTGGCTATATGGGATACCAGTCTTTATCAGATAGGTATTGTATAAAGATGTCTTCCCAGTCTGTGACTTGTCTTTATTCCTCTAATATTGCCTTTCTAAGAGAGAAGTTTTAGATTTTAACAGTGTACAACTTGACAGCAGTATACTGTGGTTGTGGTCTTGTATTTTAAAAAATAATCACCAAATTGAAGATCCACCTTGGTTTTTCTCCTATGTTATATTTTGTAGGAGTTTAGTTTTACATTGTACTATTTTCTTAGCTAATTTAGTCCCAGAAGTAGGGCAGCTTAGTCAAAAGATGTTTGTATTTTTAATTAAAAGATACTGTCAGATTACTGTGTGTAGATGATGTAGCAGTGTGTTCCGCAGTTTTGTTTCTTTTGGCCACCAGTGCGTGTTGTGATAAGTGAAGATAACGTCTCATCATTGCTTCATGGATTAGTGGTAACCTATGAAGCATCTTGTATATACCTGCCATTTTGATTTCCTCTGTCTGCTTGTGGCATTGTCATGTTCTTTAAATAGTGTTATTTGCTTTTTTACCCAAATCAGTTTGTATATTACTCATGTTCCTCATAGAAAGGCCTAAAAATTTGCAGCATAAAAAGAAATAAAAATTACCCATCTGGTCACACACCAGATAAATTACTTTTAGAATTTTCAGTCAACATTTATATATATATATATATATATATATATATATATATCCATAGATATATCTTTTTTTTCCTATCAAAATGGAATTTTTCTCGGGATCCTGTATTTTAAAAGTTACATTACATACAGTTTTATTAGTACCTAAATCCAGTATTGGAAAAATATCAAGCAATACTAAAAACGTTTTGAGGGTGCAGGTTATGACATACTGAATTGATCACGTGATTCAGAGTTTGAAAAACATTGTCTTAAGCTACACAAGTGCATAACCTTAATAAACATAAAAATCAAATTTCATTCTAAAATTTCAAAAATTTACATTTTAAGTTCATTATTACCATAGTAGTCAAAAGATAGTAGTGAAAACGTATTTACATATGCAAAAAATAGTATAAGTAATCTAAGTTTTCTTTTTCATATTTAGCAGTTACCACATTTTACTAATCTTATTTCATATATCTCTTTTCACATTTTTTTCTTCTCCTGAATTACTTTTAAATGAGTCCCAGGCATCATATTGTAAGCATAAATGCTTGATTATCCATTGAGAGTAGTTAATGAAATTGTAGTTATTCTTCAAAAAGAATAGGGCCTTACACCTAGCAGACTTGTCAATAACTTTCCATCTTCTAACAGTTCACATTCACATTACCTAGTTGTCAACAAAAATTTTTGTAGCTGCTTTATTTGCTTCTGGATACTAGCAAGATCTGCACATTATACATAGTGTTTGAAGTCTCTTACCTGCACTAGCTCCATTTGCTTTTTAAATTTTTTTCTGTTTTTCAGCTATTTTTAATTTGGCCAGAGGTGCTTCCTTTTTGTGGTGTTCAGTTTATTCTTTCCCATATATCTTACAAATGATACTTATATGGAGAGACTTGTTCAGATTTAAATTCAAATCTTTGGCACTTCCAAGTTTGTGTTAGGAGAGCTATTTTATCTAAGGTTTGATAGGCAGGAATTCAGGAGAATTGAGGCTGGATAGTTTTGATTTGGGATGCTTTCCTAAGATTGCAGTGAGACTTTGGCTGAACTTCAGTCATTGGAAGATTTAACTGGGACTGGGGTCTACTTTAAGGGTGACACCTCATAGATTGAAAATTGTGGTCCCACTATTGGTGGAAGATCTTTATCTCATGGGCATGTCCATGTCCACAGTGTTCTTAAAATATTCTGGGAAGCTTGGTGGCTCCATTAGGGCAAATTATTCAAAAAAGTAAGCTGCCGGGCGTGTTGGCTCACGCCTGTAATCCCAGCACTCGGGAGGCTGAGACAGGCGGATCGTTGTGAGTTCGAGACCAGCCTGGGCTACAAAGTGAGCTCAAGGCCAGCCTGAACGGCATAGTGAGACCCTGTCTCAAAAACAGGGCTGGGGTTCTAGCTCAGTGGTCTAAGCACCTGCCCGGCAAGCGCAAGGTCGTGAGTTCAATCCCCAGTGCCGCAAAAAAAAAAAAAAAAGTAAGCTGCCATGTCTGTATGACCTAGTCTTGGAGGTCATATTATTTAATACTCCATTGGACAGAGAGACCATCCTTGAATCACTTTGGTAAAGTATGGATGCCAGAAAATTAAGATCCTTGGAGACCATCTCATAGGCCAGTTACCATCTATGATTTAAACTAAATTTCAATTTAAAAGTATAGATTTATACTTTGATCTTATACTTGTCTTTTGAACACAAAAAATGTGATAACTAAAAATATTAACATAGTTTGTTTTGTTCCATAAAATACATGAAATAATTTCAAAATATAACAATGCTAATGTTACTTACTAACAAGACTGCCAAAAATTTCTTAGTGGATCTTTTTTGTCCTTAGAATATACCTCATTAGGGACATTTTTTCTACCTTTTTAGGATTTGCTTTTTTAAAATCCTTTTTATTTTCCAATATATTTTAGTTATGTAAGATATTAATGTGGTCCCAACCTTAAAACTAGAAGATAGGTACATTCAGAATAGCTTTGAGTTCCATGCCTCTTTTTCTGATTCTTTCCCTTATTGTGGGCAATTTTTGTGAAGTATTTGATTGATCCTATAGGTTTTCATTTCTGCATCCCATACTCACTTCCCCCTTTTTATGTAAAATATGTGTTTTAAGTGTGCTTCTATGCCTGGTTCTTTTCACTGAACCATATGTCCTAAAGTTCACACCATAGCAGTAGGTGGAAGCCATCCTCTTCCCCACTTAGGGCTGTGATACGGCACTGTGTGAATGTGCCATCGTTTATTCACCAGTTTCCTGTTGACAGATATTAGCCTTGTTTCCAGTTCCTTTGCTATTGAAAATAATGAGGCTCTGAATAGCCCTATGGAGACAATGCTTTTTATTTTTGTTAGTGAAGTTTTAGTACAGGCTCCCAGAACTGGGGTTATTAAGTCAAGGGAATTGCTGAATATAATTTAGCTCAATATTGCCACATTCTTCTCCATAGGGTTTATATGTTTGTGTTTTTTCTGTTGATGTATGAGAGTGTTCCTCATAGCTTTGCGAACAAAGTATATTCTTACACTTTTGCAATTTAGCATCTTGGTGAACATTAGTTTTAAAAATAAATTTTATGAAGAGCAAGATTGAGCAGCTTTCTATTAGTTTAAGAGCAGTTTGTTTCTTTTTATTTATCTATTTTTTGGTAAACTTTGTCTTTTTCTCACTTTTTTGTAAATTAGTTTTTGATCTTTTCAATGTGGGGACAATAATTATAAGCTGCAATTTACATTGCAAATGAGTCATCTTCATTTTGGTGGGCAAGTATTCAGCAAATATAGTTTGCTGCATTTTTTTCACTGCTTGCAGTTTTTAAAACATTTAATTATCACATTAATTGAACATGATATTTTTAACTTTTATACCATTACACTTACCAGTATTTCCCCCTATTGTTTCTTTGTATTGACCTTTAGTCAGGAAAGTTTTTTCTCACTCTTACGTTATTAAAAAAGAATTGTGTATTTTTTTTTAAAAGTATGTTTATGCTTTAGAGTTTATTGGTTTATTTGACTTTTTATGCTGGTAAATGTTGTATTTGGGTGTTCAGTTATCCCAGTACCTGTAATAAAGTCCATCTTTTCACCCCCTGAATTGACATGCCATCTTTATCATATAGTAAATTTCCTTATGTACTTGAAATATATTTCTGGATTTTGTGTTTGTTTCATGTTCATTTATCAGGGTCACACTTTTAGTTGTAAAATTTATTTTTTATAAGTATCTGGTAAAGCCGATTCCTAGCTCCCTTTCTTTTTAGTTGTTTTTATTGCTCTTCTACCTAATTTTCTATTTGGATAGACAGTGTAGAATAACTTACTGGTATTTTATAAATGGGTCTTGTGTTTAATTTATGAATTAACAGGTTTATTAACGTGTTTTTCCTGTGAAACTCTCCTATTCATTTGTTCATGTGTACTTTTCTGTTTTTAAGAATGTTTCATGATTTATCGTTGAAGTGTTTTGTATATTCCTTATTTTTAAAAATTTGGTTAGCAGTTATAAATGGATTCTTTTATTTTACCTTTCAAGTGATAGTTAATGTCGATGGCTACAGTATGTTATAGTCTGGTTTTCTAAATTGTGTTACTGTCCATACCATGTTTTTCATTGAATGTTCATGGTTTCAGAAACAAAAAACCCTGCATTTAGAGGTAGTCTTATCTGTCCTTTTTCTTTTCTCTCCTCCCCTCCCCTCCCCTTACCTCTCCTTCCCTCTCCTTCTCTCTGTCTCTGTCTCTGTCTCTGTCTCGTCTCGTCTCTTCTCTTTCTTACTGGGAGTTGAACTCGGGATCTCGTGTTTGCCAGGCAGGCACTGTGCCACTGAGCTATATCCCTGGACCCCTATTTCATTCTTATACCTGTAATTCAGTTCTGTTTAATAGAGACAGAATGTGAACCATTCTGTTTTTGAAATACTTTGATAGCCTCATTAGGAAAAAAACAGATGACATTTATTTTAACAACATACACTAGATACACCCAGTATATCTAAGTAGTTCATTTCATTATGTTATTGACGTAAAGTATTACTAATAAGATGTTTTTTTTTTTTATTTTGTACTGTCTTTATTTCTTGCATACAGCATTTTTAAACTATCCTTATTTTAGCTACTTAACAGGAACTTGGGGCTAGTAACTGCTTTATTGGACTGTGCAGTTCTAAATGTTGGTGTTCTGTAATATTATCAATGTAAACCACTTTCATTCAATGTCATCAATACAAATCCATGTCAGTGATTGTACTTCTACCATGTGTTTCGGTATTCCACAGTGGTGTAGATGTACTAGAGTAACTTTTTTCTGTGTTTAATATTTTAAATGTTTGTAGTTTTATTGTGGTTCTGGTGATTCAACCCAGAGCATTCACACAAGGCAGTCTGCCTGTTACCTACCTACCTCTGCCTACCCTCCCTCCCTCCTTCCCGTCCATTCTTCCTTCCATCCTGCTTTCCTTCTTTCCTTCCTTGAGCCGTCCTCTCCCTAAGTTGGTAGTTGCCCAGGCTGAGCTCCCAAGTTGAGCTATTCCTGCCTCAGACAGCTAAATCCTTTCACTCTTGATTTTGCTCTGCCAGGTGCAGTTGCTGCATAAAAGCATATGCAGGGCCAGAGATAGAGCTCAGTGGCACAGTGCCTGCCTGGCAAGCATGAGGTCCTGAGTTCGATACAAAAAAAACCCCCAAAAAACCACAAAGCATATATAGTTTTTAAGACTTTGATACATATTGCCAATTTATCCTCTATATAGGTATTTTTTATCAATTTACTGCTGGTATTAGTGTGATCATGTCTCTGTACCCTCACGCTTTTGTTAATAACATGTACTATCTTTTCAGTTCTTTTTTCTTTTAGTTATAAGTGGTTTATTGTTGTTTCGATTTGAATATTTGATTAATGGAAGAATAACTTTTATATGCCTTTTGGACATAGGCGTTGTTCTGCATATTGAGTTCATTTTCTGATAAGGGTTGCTCTGTTGGCACTGATTTATATGACCCTTTTTTTCTTTTTTAAATGGAGACAGGGTTTTATTCTGTAGTTCAGATTGGCCTTGAAGTCAGCTTCATAGTCATGACTGGCCTCGAACCCGTGGTAGTGCTCCTGGCTGCTGGGATTACAGATGTGTGCCACTATACTCAGCAATGACCTCTTTATATTACGAATATTAATGTGTTACATGTTATAAAGACGTTCCCTAGCTTGTCATTTGCCTTTTACCTCCATCTAATACTGTTTTCTTGTATGCCTCTAAATTTTCATTTAGAGAAATCTGTTAATTTTTTAATGGTTTTGAATTTCATATTACTGCCTGCCTACCTGCGTGGTTACATTTGTCCAAATACAGTTCTGCCTGTTCTTTCTTTGCCTGTTCTTTCAACTTAAAATGACTCTTCCTGTAATTATCAAATACATAGTTGGGAATTTTTTTCTGGTGTATATTATTTTCCACTGTCATGTCTGTCCCTGAGTATGACAATTCTATTAATTTCTAGTGGGGCAATTGTTTTTTTTATTCTTAGAAAGTTTGGCTTGGCAAACTGGTTTCTTAAAATTAAATTGCCCCTCCCCCAAACAAAAGAGAAAAACTGATTATTGATCCTTTTATTGAGATTTTTATTATTTCTTGTTAAAGTTCATTACTATTCATTTGCAGCTTTTTGTTTTCTACAGGGGAATCATTTAAAATCATTTAAATTTTAATTTTTAGTGAATTGTTTATGCACATGTGAAGAAGCCGTTTGCTTTCTGTGTAATGATTTTTCTCTAACCTAGCTATTATAACCTATATGTCTAACCTAGACAGTTATGTTTTTGTCTTTCAGTTTTGTACTTTGTCTTAAACTTTACTTCTGAACACAGTAATAATGAAAGTTTTTATGTTGTATACAACACCTGGCAATTTCTTATTTAAATATGACATTTGCTGTTTAGTTCATAATAAACTATTCAGAAATAATCCTGTTGGAAGTTTACTAAGAGTTATTTGCTCTTTTTAATTTGGAACTGATGATGGTGAACTATGTTTAGATAACTTTTTGTCATGGTATTAGAGAATTTTCGCCTGATGCAGTGAGTTTGGTTAGCTTTTCTATTCTTCATTGCAAAATAAAACTTGTGATATTTCTTAACTGTTCTTTGGGTTCAATTTGTGTATGATTATCTTTAAAATATAAGTATAATTGTATAGTTTGTAGTTGTGAATATATTATGTATTGTTTAAGATTTTTGTAATGGGTAGACTTGTTTTGTAAAGTTGTAATTTTTATATTTTCAAGTACTCTGGATGTGGGTAAACAGAATTAGATTATATATTTATTGGAAGTGCCACAGGAGTCATCTAAAGTACATTTAGAGCTGTGCTCCTTTTTATTAGAAGCAATTCTTTTAGCAATTTAACTTATGTGACCTGTACTGATTTTTTTTCATCCTTTGTTGAGGAATAGTTTGATGTCTAAAATGATAATTTAGGGCTGGGGATTTAGCTCAGTGGCCTAAGCGCCTGCCTGGCAAGAGTGAGGTCATGAGCTCCATCCCTGGTGCCGCAAAAAAAAAAAACAAAAAACAAAACTTTGCACTAAAATGATAATTTATTTTACATTCACTATAACCAAAAGCTATGTGATATGGCCATCAGCAGTTTAATTTTATAATAACAATTTTCCTTACAAGACTTTCTCTGGGACATACTTACTGATAATAAACTCAGAGAAAATTCAATGTTATTCCTTCAGGTGACATAGTAGCGCTTCTTTTGAAGGTTAAATCTCCCCAATAGTTAGTTTATGGTTAAAAGTAAGAAAAATGAGCTGAGGATTTATAGCTCAGTGGGGTAAGTGCCTGTCTGGCAAGCGCAAGGTCATGAGTTCAATCCCCGGTACCAAAAAAAAAAAAAAGTAAGAAAAATGGTAAGAATAAGTCTTTAATGTATTGCTTCTTCTCATCCTAGGTGCATTTTATCTGGTGTTTGAGTACATGGACCATGACCTGATGGGACTGCTGGAATCAGGCTTGGTTCACTTTAATGAAAATCACATTAAGTCATTTATGAGACAGCTCATGGAAGGTCTAGATTATTGTCATAAGAAGAACTTTTTGCATAGAGATATTAAATGTTCAAATATCCTTCTAAATAATAGGTATGGATATCATCTTGATCTGTATATTAAAAATGGATAATGTATACCTTGATTCTATTAAAAGAAATTAAAATTCATTGCTTCAAAACTTTTAAGCAAGAATATTATAGCTTTAGGCTATCTCTAAAAATTGTGTTAAATATACTTTAGTTAAATTAACTTCCAGCAGTAGTTTGTGATGAACATAAACTTAGGTGGCCTTTCTGTTTAGTAGTCTCCCAAGCAATATGAATGGGTCTTAAAATAATTAGTAATAAGAATTCAGTTTAGTTATGAATCAATTTTAGAATTTAAAAAAAGTCATCAATGCTTTGAAGTTAGCTGATTTTGGCATGCATATGAAGAGCATGTAAAATGTTTCAGTAACAGCTTAACCCTAACTCTGGTACTTTTCCGGTAATTGCTATTGTTAATTTAAATGAGGCTTGCCTGGTTCTGATTTTAATGAGTAGAAAATATTCTGTATTCTTGATCCCTTCAAATGCTGGAAATAAACATAACTTTTAAATGATTTGACTTAGTTCTTGAACACTGTTGACTTGAATTTAATAATTTTTCATTTTACTAAGTAGTCACATTTTATTTTCATTGAAGTATCGTTTTTAAAATAGCCACTGAACGGTTGCTAAAGTACTGTTATACTAGTACTATTCTAGTAATATTTGTAATAATAGTAGCATATTCTCTGAGTGTCCCTGAAGGATTGGTTCCAGGACAACCCTTTCTCCCTTTGCGCAGAACCTGTGTGTTCTCAAGTCATGTGAAAGGGTGTAATGTTTGCACATAACCAAATATTTCCCGTCATATACTTTAAACTTCTTTTGGATTACTTACCATACCAGATGCAGTGTACATGCTGTGTAAACATTTGGTAATCTATATTGTTTAGGGAATGATGGAAAGAGAACATCTGCACATGTTCTGTACGCATGCAGTTCTCTTTTCCCAAATATTTTAGGTCTACAGTTAGTGGAACCTGCAGATTCAGAGCCTGTAGATAGGGATGGCTAATTGGGTGATTATAGTGATACCAGAAATTGAAACTATCCAAAGAAAAGTACTAATTATTATCTTATGACCTATCTCCACTTTCCCTGTGTAACCTTGGTAATACTGCAGTGTGAGTGTATTTTTGAAGAGTTCTAGAAATAAAATATAAACGTGTTATCAGTTTAGAGTGACTACCACTTTTTGTTCATTTTGTCTTTATTTCCACCAGAGGGCAGATAAAACTTGCAGATTTTGGACTTGCTCGATTATATAGCTCAGAAGAAAGGTAAGAGTATTTTCAAATAAATATCGTAGACATTAGAATTCCATTTTAGAAGGTGTACTTTGAACACCTCAGTGATAGGTTTTTGTTTTTTTAAGTTACTTACGTTTCTTGGCTAAATAAAGTAGTGAACTTTTGTACCATTATGAGTATTTTGATTACAGAATTTTAAGTATTCAATTTTAAAATTACTGATTTTTAACTTACAGGTAAACACAAATTCTGTTAATATGTGCACCTTTAAATGACCGAAGTGAATTTAAGAATGTAAAATTCATACTTGAATTTCTGATGCAGATCCAGATATTAAGCTGTTCTTAATTTTTTGTCTGGTAAAAAATGTTAGTGAACTCTTTCTGAATTACACATTGAAGGTTTAAAACTTTGTGTGTCTCCTTCTCCCATTGTGTGCTGCTGGGGGTCAAACGCAGGGCTTTACACATGCTAGGCATACACTCTGCCATGGAGCTATACCCCATGCTCAAAGGTTTGTAACGTTCGTTTGATCGTTGTTTTAGACTTTGGGGGGTTAGTGTAGTTATATCCGCTGGTGTGTGTGCGTTTGGCTCCCTAGAACTTGAAGTTCATTGAGTAAGAGAAAAGGGTGGAGCTTGTCTGGCTAAAGTTGTATGTATCTGACTTGGCCCTCTTCATGCCTGGTAGGAGTGAAATACGACTTGCTTATTAGAGCTAATAATGAATTTCAAGATAAAATATTTTGTGAAAGAGTGAATTTTATGTAAATACACTGTAGAATTAATTGAGTTTACATCTAATTGTAACCCATTCCTGTCCTTTTATTTTTATATTTATATATCTAAATACATACCGGATATACAATCCTATCATTTCTTTAGTGTCCACCTTAATTTAATGTAATGAAATGTTGCTTGATCAGCATTCTCTATATATTTATTTTCAGTGAATCTGCCAGTTTTTGGTTAGTTGAAATAAAACTTCTTCATTTTACATTTTTCAAAGTGAAAAATCACTTTGAGAATTCTTTCCATTGTTAGTTGTTCTAGAGGCGAGGTGGTCAAATACCATGTTTGGGACCTGTGAAGATTCCATGAAACCCATGAAAAAGTAGTGTGGACAGTGCTTTGACTGACAGAGCTCTAGGCCTTTATACCTGCTGTATCAGTTTTAGTGTATGTGCTGCCAAAGCGAGCACTGTACCTACTGTAGCCGAGGTACTGTTTTTTTTTTTTTTTCCCTATTGCATTTACAGTTCGTATTTTAAGAATGGATGGTGTGGTTGTATTTTTGTGAAAGTTTAAAGCTACTCAAGAGCTTTGAAGACTCCCTTATTTGTATTTGAGAAAACAGAGAGTCAGTAAGAGTTTCTCCTTTTATTTAAATTTATTTTTAAGGAGCATATAAAAATTGTGTTTATTGTGTACATGTTGTTTTGAAATATGTAGACATTATGGAATGCCTAAATTGAGTTAATTATAATGAGACATCTATTACTTTAGTTTGTGTGTGTTAAAAGTACTCAAAATCTCTCTTAGCAGTTTTCAAGAATATAATACATTGTTACTTATGTTTACTATACTGTACAATAGATCTCTTGAACTCACTCCTCCTGTTGAACTGAAAAAGTTTTATCCTTTGCCCATCACTGGCCCCAGCCACAGCCCGTGGTCAACACCACTGAACTTCCCTGAGTTCAGCTCTTTTAGCTTCTACACATAAGTGAGATTGTGTGGTCTTTGTCTTTTGGTGCCTAGCTTATTTCTCTTAACGTGTCCTTCAGTTTCATCCATGTTGTCATAAATAGTGGTTTCCTGCCTTTTTTTTTTTTAAAGGTAGAGTAGTATTCCATTGTTTGTATATACTACATTTTCTTCATCTATTCATCTGGTGGTGGACACTTGATATTGGTCCCGTATCTTTGCTGTTTTGAAGGATTAAATGATTTTAAAAATAAAAAATAGTCGATGCAGCCAAACATACATAATTTAAGGCTTTCTACTATATATTAATGCACCTTAGCAGAAATTGAAGGAAAAACTTTATGTGCACTTCATCTAAAACTTCACTTGAATGACATTTTTTTAATGACTAAATTTCTGTGGCCATTCTTTTGAGAGAAATTCTGGTTCTATTTGCTTAACCTGTTGAGATCGATTAAGATCTCACTGTAATTAGATTATTATTACTACAAGTATATGTCTGTCATACTTGAATATAAATTTCTTTCTTATTTTCATGTTAGGTTTCAGAGAAGAGCAACATGTAGTTACTATTTCCATCTAATAAGTTCTTTTTATGCAGATATTCATGCACATTTGGAATAGATATGTATCAAAAATTTACTGAAAAGCCATCTTGTATATATCAAACTCCATTTTCCCATTGATTTTCATTTTAAAATGCAGTGTTGGGTTCCAGTGGAGTGTCAGAGATGTGGCAGTTCACTGGGCCATGGTCTCCGTTGCCCTGCTGGATTGATGTAGAAATTTTCAGTTTAGAAAAGCAGGACATATAAAATCTCATAACTTTGCATCTTCAGGTAAAGTATACCGAATTTTTCTGCTCAGTCAAATTTATTAGAGAAAAGCTTGGTGTATTATTTTGTTTCATAAGCAAATATCCTCCTAATCTCAAGGGGTCTACTTACATATCCCTTAAAACTTCCCTTCTTTGGATTAGAATAATTCTGGTATCTTTAAAGTTCGTTGGAGAAATTTGCTTAGTATTATAAAATGCCCATGTGTGGAAACTTAAAAAAAAAAAAATCCAAAAGTCGGAATACTGCTATTGCAGAAGGGGAAGAGGACCAGGGGCTGGGACATGGTGGGTGAGAGAGGGTGAGGGGAAGGCAAGAGAGAGTAGTAGGAAGGATGGATATAATTATAGCATGATGTATGCATGTATGAAATATCATGATGAAGCCCCTTTGTACAAATGAGTTAATAAAATATTATATAATGCCTTCAAAATATTGTTTTATTCCAGTGAATTTCAATAACATTTTTAAATCAGTCTGCTGTTACAGAATTACTGTATTTTTCTAGAATTTTAGGTATATCTTGAAATAAATATCTAATACATGGTTTTTAGTTTATAGTTCTGCTTTGCTATTACAAGCCAAAAGGAAGATAAAGCTTACAATAATAGAGCCATACAAATTTTAAATCTCTGAAGTATTTTCTGTGTAGTTTCTGTAGCTAGAATAACTGAAGTGTTCAAGAATTATTTGAAGATTTTTTTTGTTTCAAAATAGAGCAGATTTCAGCTGTTAGTTTAGTAGTATTAACTGTGTCTTACTCATTTGATTTTGAACACGCTTTTTTATGCATGTGAGAAAAAACAGTGGAATTTCATTTTGTGCTTTGGGATCTGTGATCACTGTAGATCTTCACCCTTGCATGGGTTACAAAAGAAAGAGTGAAAAATGGATTAGAGTTGGAAGAGGAAAGAAAATGTTTCTAAAGTTTAGTCGTTTTCTTGTTTTGAGCATCAGTATTCAACCTTGATCCTGTTTAGCATTGGAAACTACAGAACTTCATTATCTGTTGATTGTTTGGTATCCAAGTACAGCTTTTCTGAGATTTTGAGCCACAGTATTTCCCTCTTCTGAGTTTTTATTTGGTCTATTACTTTATCAAAAGGTGGAGTTTCTCTTTCTTTGTGAATTGCCTGTATGAAAATATTTTCCTTGAGGCAGTTAACCTCATGTACTTTTCTAATTCAAGGAACCATAAAACTCATAGTCCTAATCAGGAAACTTTGGCTCTGGTCCTCACTTTATTGTGGAATCTTGGTGAATTTATTTATTGGTTTATTTATTTTTGGTGAAATTATTTAACCTCTCTGAATTCATTATTCTCAACTTTAAGGTGAATTTTTAAATCTCACCCAAATTGTGGCCTGGAGGGTGAGGCTTAGTGAGAGAGTATGATGTCCAGCACCACAAAAATAAAGTTACTGTATTTCTGCGTGATGATCCATTAAGCAGAGAGAGAGAGAGGCAAGGGATATGAGGTCTCGAAGTTATTAACAGTAGTTTACATCCACCACCCTCCCCACACACCTTTTATAAAGCAATATCGCCATCTAGTGGCATTTCAGAAAATTGCAGTCGAGCACAAAACCAGTTTCCCAAAACTGTATTAATGGAAACGACTATAGCATCTTCTTCCACTTGTTGGTGGATTAGATCCAAGTATTCAGTATTATAATTGCTTCCTTGTCTCTAGTAATTGTTATTTGTGTCTTTTCATTCAGTCTAGAGTTGTCATTTTAAAGATGGAGACCATATTTTATACTTTGGTGTTTTATGTGTTCCAAACCATCAAATGCATTCACAGTAAATGCCCGATTAATTCTCATCCAGAAAGAAGTGATCCTGATCTGGATCCTGATCCTAGTGTAGACCAGTGCAGGGAACTCAGGGTTACAGATAACATGGAGATTCTTCTGGGACAACACTGGAGTTGTGTTAATAAAAACATTATCATGTAATAGCATGAAAAGTGATAAATATCAAACTTGATAAATATCAAAGTGATAACAAATTTCAGGAGTGAAAATTTTACTTCGATCACTGGCTTAACCAGCTGATCAAAATCAGAATGTAGGCCATGTGTGCTGGCACATGACTGTAATTCCAGCACTTGGGAGGCTGAAGCAGGAGGACTGCCAAAAATTTGAGGCCAGCCTGGGGCGATGTAGTAAGTTCAAAGCCATTGTGAACTACAGAGTGAGACCCTGTCTCCAAAAAGAAAAAAACTGTAGTTCCTTTGATTCTGTCGTGTATAGTGATCGTGTGTGTGTGTGTGTGTGTGTGTGTGTGTGTGTGTGAGGGATTGAACCCAGGGCCTTCCTCCTGAGTGACATCTGCAGTCCACTTTTATTTTTCAAGACGTGGTGTCAGTTGGTGTCCAGGGTAGGCTCAAACTTGTGATCCGCTTGGCTCAGCTGCTCAGTGCTGCTGTTACAGGCGCGCCCCACCACGTGCTGCGCTAGTCTGCCTTTTTGATCGTATGAATGGGAGGACAGTGTTCCTCCTTGTGTTGGGGAATCCAACACACTTCCTTAATATTGAACACTTACAAATCCAAGTTTCAAGCTCTGATCTTCAGATC
This sequence comes from Cuniculus paca, assembly GCA_004365215.1. Taxonomy (NCBI): domain Eukaryota; kingdom Metazoa; phylum Chordata; class Mammalia; order Rodentia; family Cuniculidae; genus Cuniculus; species Cuniculus paca. The sequence continues at coordinate 25,958 of RJWT010004638.1, forward strand.
ACTAAACCCGTGTTTACTGAGAATCACAGTCAAGTAGGGAAGGCTTACTACAGCTCACGTTTCCAGAGGTTTCAGTCTGGTAGGCTGGCTCTCTTTCTTTTGTGGCCAGGCGAAAGGCCATGAGAGAAGAAAGCTGCTCACCTCGTGGCAACTAGGAAAGGAGAGGGTGGGTTGGGAGTGGGGTGGGGTGGGGAGGATAATTGTGGAATTTATTTGGATTTTATCTCTTTTTGTCTATTTTAATATTTTTTAGTACATGTTTGCAGTACATAATGATCACATTTCTCATGGGGAGTTGGTACATGTACGTAAATCACCTCAGTGGGTTATGTCTTTAATTATGAATTAAATCAGAGTAGTTCTTACTTTTAACTCTTCAAGTGTTTCACGTTAAGACCTGTTCTTCAGTCTTGTCTTTTCAGTAGGTACCAATTTGTATTTGTGAAAACTGGCTAGACCTTCATCAAGAATGTAATTTTTTTTAACCCATTAAATAAAAAGAACACACATACACACTCTCACTCACATTAGTTTATCCTTTTTGTGAACTAAACAGTATCATTTTTAGGATGTTGACAATGAGTATCCCAACTATAGAAAACTAAGTTTGAAATGCTCATTTTCGAATATTCTGAATTTGTTTGCTTTTGAATGATCTACTTTCATATTACAACAGTGCTTTAATTTTCCTGGAATGATTTATTTATTTGGTTTTTTTTTTTTTGAGGGTCTTGCTTTGTAATTCTGGCTGACCTTGAACTCACTATGCAGCCCAGGCTGGCCTCAAACTCATAGCAGTCTTCCTGCCTCAGCCTCACAGGTGCTGGAATTAAAGATATGTGCCACCACCCTTGGTTAAGTTTCTGAATTTAAAACACAGTTTCAGTCCTTTGATTTTTGTCTTTACTTTTGTGACACTACATTTTAATTATAACATGGAATATTTTCTTGATAGTACTCTATATAAACTTTTTTAAAGGGGTTGGTGCATGAAATTGGCTGCATTCTTTTCCAACTGTGTCTTGGTGTTTGCTTTTATGATTAAGATCTTCTGCCTGCATACTTTTGCATAGTGAGGCGGGTACTTATTTTGTAAACTCTTTTAATAAATCACTTAAAAAATGTAGTTTACTGAAAACATTTAAGACGTAAAGCAAAGGCAAATGTGTGGTTCCTGTAATCCCAGCACACAAGAGGCTGAGACAAGAGGATTCCCACAAGTTTAAGGCCAGCCTGGGCTACATAGTGAACTCAAGGCCAGCCTGAACTACACAGTGAAATCCTATCTCAAAAAAAAAAAAAAAGCACCACTAACTTGTTGAAAGTTTTCTTGCCAGTTCTCTTTTTCTGCCTTGTTTTTATCTCTGTGCTGTAGAAAAATGTGCGTTTACTTGCCATTTCAGTAACCAAAGGTTCAGTGAGATTGAATCATGACCCAATTCATAAAGGTTTTTCTGGGTCTTGTATAGAATGTGTGATTGTGCAAGGACAATTAGAAAGCTGTTGCTGTAAATTTCGATAGATGAGTATGGCTAGAACTGGGGAATGGGCACTGGTGTTGTGAAGACAGATGGATTATGTCATAAGGATATATTGGAGAAGTTTTAGAACTTGGTGATGGACTGTGTTGTGAAATGTAGCCATCTGTGAACTGAATGGAAAAGGCTAAGCAATTAGATAAATGGTTTGTTAGTTAGGATATACTAACCTTTTGTGACAAAGAACCTCGATGACTGAAGCTGAATGACTGTTGCTTACCTCAGTGCACCATTAATATTTAATCATAGTATCAGATCAAGTGGTGACTGTTCATTGAGGCATCCAGGAAGCCAGGTTGGATGATCTGCCATCTTCTACACCTGCCTTCCAAGGCTCTTGTCAGAAGTAAGAAAAGAGCAGGAAGGAGTGCCGTGAACGAGGCCTGAAGACGGCACTTCCTGCTTGTCCTCCTCCTCTTCATGGGAGAGCACACTGACATGTGGCCGTACCTCACTGCAGTGAGGATGGGAAATGTAGCATAGCTGGGCAGCTGCCATAGAAGAAAGGAAGAAATGATTTTTAGAGGACAGCTGTCAGTCTCTACCACAAATGATGATGCTGTTTGCGGAGACAGGAAGCAGGAGGAAAGAAGCAGTTTGCAGCAAAAGGTAATAAACTTACTTTTGGATGTGGTATGGTGAAGATATTTATAGGACTTGTAAGTGTGCATGTGTAGTAAGACTGGACAGTCAAGACCGATGACCTTAAGTGAGATGACAGTATCAGTTTGAAAAGAATAATTTTTGTTTTTCTGTAGCAGTGTGATGATCCATGAATTTTAAAAGTTATCCACAGGAAAACAAAATGAAAATAGAGAGAAAGAGGAAAAGAATGCATGAAAAATACTATGTTTATTGTTACATAGTTACGGCATAAGACAGTCAATCAAAAGGTTAAGTGACCTGTATCCCAGACACTGACCTAACTCGTACTTACTGACTGTGTATTAGAGAACTGTTACAGACAGACCGAATTCTTGGTTTTGTTTTTATGGTGATCAGGGAGGTTAGTACACATGTGTGATAGGGGTAAGAATTTAAAATAGTGTGAACTACAGAGTAGCAAAGGAAGTAGTGGCTTGTAGGTGTCCTGTATTGGGGACTGGGGATAAGTGATGCTTGGAATAATTTTCACTAGGGCAGTGAAGATGCACCTCTCTGAGGAAGGAAGTTGAGCTAAGACCTGAGTGATGAGAAAATGTTAAGACCTAGATAAAGAGCATTACAGCTGGAAAGTCGAAGGGACTCAGGCAGCTTGGGAATAGACGTGGAAGCTTTAAGGATAAAGAAGTTGTGCAGCACCATCACATCGCGTAGGAGGTGGGAACCTCAGTGGGCAGTGTTGTCAATTGAGGTAATTAAAGTTTTACTTTCAGTGGGAAACCACTGGACATTTTAAGCAAATAGGTGATGGTACGCTTTAAAAACTTACTCCAAAAAAGTGTTAAAGTGAGGAAAGTGGATGAGGAATAGAGGCAAGGAATCCATTGCAGACACTTGTCATATGGATTTGGACTACAGCTGTTGAATCTGCAAAAAATAGTTAAGGATCTAGTTCATTATGTGATTTGCTGGAGAGAAGAACTAAGAATGATGTTTGGATTTCTGATTCCAGAAGCTAGATAAGGCATTAAAAAGAAGCCCCAGATTTCTTTCATAGGTAGTTAACTGAAGGCTGTTTGTCTCAAGAACTCTCTAAATTACAGTGTAAAAGAAATCAGTGCCTTTTTAAAAATATGTATTGCTTGCAAACGAAGCATTAAAAAATTGTTGCTTTTAACTGCTAATGATGACTGTGATAAATACTGCCTAGAACTTAATACTAAACTTTTAGTTAAATATTCTTGTTAAATACAATTTAGTCGGCTGAACTTACCTCATTCCTCCAAAATTCAACATACTTTTAGTTTTTAAAAATAAAGACAAAAATCCACTGTTTGTACATTTATATTAATTGAAGCATTTCTTTGAGGGTATTTTGTTGCATTTTTGTGACATGACTGTAGATTTCAAATGCTTATAGACCCCTGAAATATCTTGAAAACTAGTCATTATAATGCTCAAACTTTGCTGTCCTGACTGGCTGACTTGCGTGTGTCACCTGAAGCTGCTGGGCTGTCTACTTAGGCCCTGTACCTGCCATTGTGCTGTGGTTTGTGTGGGGCTTCATGTTAAAAAAAATGCTGTAGGATCTTTTGAATTCCTGTGAAGATAGAAATTATGCAACAGAGAAGACCTTGCTAAGTATGTGAAGATAAATTATTGTGAATAGAGATTAGATTTCTATGGAGGTGCCTCTTTTACCGTGCAGTGAAGGAAGTATAGGATTTAAATGAAGTAAATCTAGGAATAATTTCAAACTTTTAACACAGTCCTGCTGACTTGAACTACCGGTTGTATGTGCATAATTATCCCATCAGGCACCTGATGGGACAGCAGTCATGATGGTACCACTGGTGTGTCAGAGCCCCATTGCGAATGTGTCAAAGGACTTCAGACACAAAAGGGTAGACAGGTTTTTAAGGAATGACTGAGTCTAATTTAATTAGAGTAGCTAGACTTAAAGACACTTTCTGAATATGTGAAGATAAGTGATGCCAACAAAAATCACTAAGAAAAGTACAGTAATAATATTAGAAAAATCAAACTAATTTGTTGTTAAAAATTTTGGTCCATCCTCTATTTTCAGTTTTTGTTTTTTTTTGGACAGGGTCTCACTGTGTAGTTCAGGCTGTCCTTGAACTCATTATGTAGCCCAGGTTGGCCTCAAACATGAAGTAATCCTCCTGCCTTAGCTTCCTGAGTGCTGGGTTTACAGATGGGCGCCACCATGCCTGACCTATTTTTAGTTCTTACAAAAGTCACCCAAACTTTTTTCTGTCTTTGGAACATTTAATGTAGTATCCTGTCTGTGGTAATACTGTGATGCCCAGATTGATCTTGTCGTAGTAGTGCTTAAGTTACTTGGAGAAATTTGGCTTCGTGGGGTAGAGCAGGTCAGATACATTTTATGCCATCTGGAGCTTTAGGTTGATTGTAGGCAAGAGGAAATTGCTTTAAAAGTTGTGTGATATTTTTCCTTTTTCTCAAAATTGGTTCAAATCCAAGCCAATCTCAGGTAAATGGATCTGGAATACAGCTTTTCTGGAGAATTTCCTATAATGTACCCTTTAAGTTTTTGTGATTTATAAGACATCTAGAAAGGAAGAAGTTTAGAATTGATCTAAAGACATAGGTGATAAACCTGAAGTATATACTCTTAATCACAGATCAATAGAAGAACCTTCTCTGTCTGATTTCATAGGACACTCTTCATTCATCTGAACCAGGTAGAATGTGACCATTCTATGGATTAAAAACACTTTGCCAATGAATAGATACTGTGATAATTAAACTTATTACTATATAAGGTGGCTAAGTAGTCTCTTCTATGGCAGTGAAAGAGGTAACAGTATGTATATTCCTCTTTCTAGCAGGTGACATGGCATCTAATCATTTATTATACCAATTACTAGTGTTGTTTTGCCAAACAGACCTTGAGTACTATGGTCTACATTTCCATGCTTTTCTAGTCACGAACCCAGGAGGGTGAAAGTTAATGAAATACTGCCCAAGATATGCTCAGTTTAGAACTTGTTAGGGGCTAGGTAATAGCTCAGTGGTTGAGCACTTGCTCTGGGTTCAATCCCTGGTACTGCAAACAAAACAAAACAAAACAAAACAAAACAAAACAAAACAAAACGAAACAAAATTTTCATTGGGTGATTCCAATTTGAAATATATCTTACCACCTATTAGTAATTTGCCAGATTGGGCGAAAATCAACCAGCTGGCTGGGTGTGGTGGTGCACGCCTGTAATCCCAGCACTCCAGAGGCTGAATCAGGAGGACCACTGGGAGTTTGAGCTAGCCTGAGCTACAAAATGAGTTCAAGGCCAGCCTGAACTGCAAAGCGAGACTCTGTCTCAAAAAGACCAAAACAAACAAAAACAAAAAACAAAACAAAAACACTCCGCAGCAAAATCAACCAGCTCTTTTTTAAAATCAGTTAATCATGTTAATAGTTTTTATGGAAAGGGAAAATGTTACTCAGCTATTGGGTTTATATGACCTGCCTTTTATCAAATTGTAGTTGACAGTAGCCAACCACTTCTCATTTTTATTTTCATATATGCAAGGAGGTTTTTTTTTAGCTAATCATCTGCTTTCAGGTGCATTTTATGATCACATTCTAAATGTTTTACTATATCTGTATTTTCTAGGCAGATGAAAATGGTTTTAGTTAGAATTTCAGGATTGCTTTGATAATTAAAATATTTCCTAAGTGAATCACTCTTCTTCCAATAAATAACTAACTCTGAAGAATACTTTCTGTGTTTTTTAGTCGACCATATACTAACAAGGTCATCACTTTATGGTACCGCCCACCTGAGCTGCTGTTGGGAGAAGAACGTTATACACCAGCTATTGATGTTTGGAGTTGTGGGTAAGATAGATTCATTGACTGGCATATTTTACTTAAAACTTATGGTAGTGAATCAAATTGTTTGATAACAACAAATATTTTTTCTATTAGATGTATCCTTGGTGAACTCTTCACTAAAAAACCTATATTTCAAGCAAATCAGGAACTTGCACAACTAGAATTAATAAGGTAAGCTGCCGATGACAGTGTTTGTGATAATGGGGGAGTCATACTCCAGGAGGAGAACAGTCTGGTTCTCTTGAAGCCTGATGACTACTAAATGGAGGAGGACCTACACTGCCCTTAAATATTTATTCTGTTAAAATTAAGAATTTTACTGTTCCCCGATCTGTTTCAGATGAGGTACTGGTCAAAAGACTTGAGACCCTAAAAACACGACTGGGAAGTAAGAGTAGTACAAAATTGGAGATAATGAATGGGAAATAGTTTTTTTTTAAAGGTATAGCATAACAGAAGAATTAACGTTTGGGGGTATTGTAAAAGAAATACTCTATTTTATAAACACATTATATGTTTATATGTATATACTTGGCTAGTAGAGATCTTCATTATTTGATCCTATCATAGGACCCCACTCATAATCGGTTACTCATATGTTAGTCAAATTTCTCTTCCATTTGATATTTTAAAATTATTTTTTATTTTGTATAGACTTCAACTTGAGACTTACAAGATTCCATGAAAGTTTCAAAATAAGGATGAAGTCTTTTAGAAAAGATGCTGGTAGGAGGCATAAATAGAGAATTCCACTTTTCCAAATGAACAAAATAAGCATAAAGCAACAGTAACAGAAGGATCCTAGTTTCATCT
>RJWT010004639.1:0-32795 GCA_004365215.1 Cuniculus paca
GAATTTAGAAATGGTGGGCACAGTTTTGTTTTGTTTTGTTTTTTTAAAGAAGCAATGTACAACAAAAAAGACTTTGGATGAGAAATTCCCACATACAGCATATGCTACAACTTAAACCTGGCTAAAGGAAAAGCTTTCTGTGTCTAGATTAACACAGAAAGCAATGCAGGTATAGAATTTTATGCTTTATCTTTAAAATGTAGGGTAGATGTTCTATATAACATGAAGTCATGTCATTGTAATACACTTTTAGCAATGAAGATAAGTTAAGAGACAAATACAAATTCTATTAAACTCTGGTGTACAGTAGTTCTGAAATTCTGCTATAAAAAATGTAGGCAAGAGCTTTAAAATTCATATTCTCACAACAAGGCAGTTTCAAATTCAGTAAGTCTTAGGTGGACTCAAGAATCTGTGTTTTCAATAAGGAGAATAAATGATCTTGAAGTAAGTGTCTGTTAAGATTCTTCAAAGAAACAAAAACAATAGGGTGTTTGTGTGTGTGTGAGTGTATTTGACTTATGTGATTATGAACTTACTGATCACTAATGTGATTTATGAGCACCAATATATATACAGCCTGAGAAGTGAATCTGCATCAGAGCCTTTGCTTAGTTCCAACTTTAGTGTGAAAGCCTGAGGAAAAGGAAGCCAACAATGAAATTTCAGTTTGACTGCCAGTGGGCTCAAGACTCACAAAAAGCCAGTATATCATTTAAATATTGGAGACTGGAGAAAACTGGCATCCCAGACCTAAGCAGTTGGACCAAGGAGTGCCTCCTGAATGGAGAGGGATTCAGGCTTTGTGTTAAGTCCAAGCCTTCAATTGAATGGATGAGACTCATCACATTAGGAAGGCAATCTGATGACTCAGTCTACAAATTGAAATATTAAAATTATCCAGAAACACACTCACACCCAGAATAATATATGGCCAAATATTTGCTTCACCTCTTTTTTCTTTTCTTTCTCTTGTTTGTAATATGAATTATTTGATCCACACAAAAATTAGTGAATCATATGTGAAACAAAATAATAAAAAGAAAATTTGTTTATGTCTCTAACATTCAACTTTATGACAAAAAAAAATCATAAAATCTCAAGATTTAACACTGACCAAATCTTACTATGTAATTCAACATCTATGTTAATATATCACTATCTCAAAATGTTTTTACTTTCTCCTTTATATTTTAAATCCAGAATCTAATATGGGATTTCACTTAGTTGCTGTGCTTCTTTATTCTTGTTTACATAAATCTACTTTTTACTCTTTGTCCTTTCTTTTTTTTTTTTGTTTTTGTTTTTTGATTAGTACATTTGAAGTACATAATGATACATTCCTTCTGGGGAGTTGGTGCATGCATATGATGTATGTCTTTTATTCATGTCCTTCTCTCCTCTAACCCCTCTATTTCTTGGTCCCCCTCCCTTTTGCAAAAGATCTGTCTCCCTTTGTGCTATCATGTGCCTTTTATCTTGATCTTTATTTTTATTTTGGTTGTGTCATATAAGGTAAAACCATGAAATATTTAAGCTTATGGGTCTGAATTATTTCACTTAACATTATCCTTTCAGGATGTATCCATTTTCCTACAAATGATTCAAGTTTATTCTAGTTTTAGTTTTTGTCCTTAATATGTCTAATATAGTTGACATGTCAGCCCTGTTATTTTACATTGTACATTGTACATTGATCCTCAGTGGACAGGTCTGCAAACTGCTCAGGGCTCATTGGCAGAAGCACAGTAGAAGTGAGACTGTGTCTTTTTCAATCCACCATGTCAGGAAGCACTGAACATGGATTTGTCTCACCAACGGTGATACACATCCTGGCAAGAAAAATTGAAACTCTATGAGAGATTTTGTGTGAAAGAGTCTTGGTGCCTGACTTTGAACCCAAATGGGACATGACAGAGAATATAAGAGGCCTCTGGAATCTTAGAGCAACTTCACCAACCATTGGCTAAAATGCAGTCTTATCTTTGCAAGAAACTGGATTCTTCCCACAACCTAAAAGATGCTGTAGGTAGATTATCTGTGTGGATGCTCCAGATAAGAATGCCAACTGGCCACAACAAGTTCCAGGCTGCAGGCCTGGCCTTCTGCCTTGTAAAACTAAGAAACAGAAGTTGCTTTAAGTGTTGAAGTCTGTGGTAATATCAGGAATGGAAAAAAGATGTACTCAAACTTTTCCATATTTGGCCAGCGAGAGTGCCTTCAATCAAAGTATTGGCCTTTATACAGATCCCTTCATGGTTAACAGGCTTGCTTTTTTTCAGGTGCGTGTATGTGCATACACATTTGTACACGCATGCACACACTTATACTCTGTTTCATGTTAATTCTATACCTTATCTGATCTGATCTCCAAGATTCTCTGCTTTATTTTAGTTGAGAAGATACTTAAATCTGTCTTTATAGTTCGGACATACCACATTGTCCTCAAACATACAAGATACACATACACACAAATACAGAATATTATGCACTGTTTAATTTAGTTTCTGAGATTTCCATAAAGATGACTGTACTGTACATAATTACTATATATCATTTTATGTGGCCATTTTTATTCCCAACAGGACACCAACAGTTCACTTGAGCTGTATATATAGATATAACTAATTTTCATGGTTGTATATCAATAATAGAAAAACTATACTACAGTTTTGTTACTTTCAACTGATGAATATTTGAGATCTTTCATTTTTTGTATTCTGCAACAAATATCAAGAAACATATTTTCTTATCCTGATAAAGAATATGTGAAGCATCAAGTTTTCCAGATGCTCATGTACCAGAGGAGAACTGGTGCTGCTTCACATCTTTGTCAATACTAGATGATGCCAAAACTTTTTAATCTTTACAAATCATGTGGGTGTAAAATTGTTTTATTTTACATTTCTCTGGGTTTTAATGGTGCTGCATCTACTTTTTAAGTTAATTGTCCATTTGTATTTTTGTTTGTGAAAGTCTGTTAGTCTCTTGCCTAATTTCCCTTACTTTGTCTCATCTTCTTAATTTATAAATTATTTGTATGTTCCAGACTTGATTTCTTAGTCAACTATGTGTATTGAAAATATGTTTTTATACTTTGTGCTTTCTGCTCATTGTTTTTTAATCACTATTTCTACATATCAACTATATACTGAATTGTGTTCCTCAACGTTCATACGTTGAATCCATAAACCACAGTGGAACTCTAGTTTGGAGATAGAAACATAATTTTATACATACATTGCCTTCATAGAAGACAGAAGAGAAAGAGCTCACTCTGTCTAAATACAGAAATTGAAAAACCACATGAGGAGGAAGCAAAAAGCAGTCCACCGCAAGTTAAGAAGACAGGTTTCCTCAGAAGCCAGCACCACTAGCACCATTATCTTGGACTTTCAGCTTCCAGAACTGTGAGAAGATAACATATGTCATTTAAACCAACTGTCCCTAACTTTTTGGCACCAGAGGCTGATTTCATAGAAGAGGATTTCCACAGACAGAGGCAGGAAATGTCCTCATGATGATTTTGGTGAATTACATCAATTATTCACTTTATTTCTATTATTATTATTACATTATATTAAATATTGAAATGTTTATACAACTTATACTAAAAAATTAGTAGGATCCCTAAGACTATTTTCTTGTTACTAGACAATCCCATCGCAGGTGATAAGAGAGAGTAACACCCAAAGTGTGTTGCCTATGTCCAATCTATTCTATAATCTAACTTTAATTGCTGTCACTACAGAAAATCCTGTTTCACAAAGATAGGATCTTGGAATGAAAAGCAGGCTTTTCAACACTTTTGTGACAATCTCAGGATATTCTGTCTAGACTTTAATCCACGATATAGAGAGCTTTGAAATTGCCTCAGACATTTAAGGGCACCATCATTTGAGCTCTCAACTAGTTGATCTTCTTCCAGCATGGAAAAAGTCAATTCATTCAGCTTCACAAAATGGTCATGGATCCAATCCTTCTCCATTCAGAGGGATTCTGTAATTGGGATGTAATTCTCAAAATCTTGAAAGTTAAGATAGTTAGTCAAACAACAACTGGGAGAAAGAAGACCCTGATAAGTCTCTTTCAAAATCTTTGATAATGTTTGAATCATGTGAAAAATCCCAGTATTCAATCCTTGCCCCACAATTCCAGTCTGGATTTGAATGTAGCCATTTTATCTGCCAAATTGAACACAGTTGTTATTCTGCCCTGAAGTGAGATTGAGTTCATCAAGCACATCGAATATGTCAAATATGTCATTGAGTAAGCGAGTTTTGTAAACCATTCTGTGTAACTGAAATGTGCTACAAGTGGTGACTTTCTTTCTAAAAGAGATTTCTGGAGCAGCTCTCATTACTCCAAAAAAATTCATCTCACTTCAGTGGATAAAGGAAGATATATTCATTTTGTATCAATCTCCTGTGAGTGACACACAAACAGATATGAGGCATGTATTTTATAATTTTAATCACAACCTGAAAAACATTGTTAAATTATGTGATATTTCTTTTTGGCTAGCCAGCATGTCTTTTTTAATTTTAAAGAGAAAAGAACACAGAAAAGAAAAACAAAAAACAAGAGACATACAAAGAACAAGCACAAGAAAAAGAAAAAACCCAAAACAGTAACAGTATGGGCTTTCAAAACAAGATGAGAGGAATTTAACAATGGTTGTAATATTGCATATTGCTAACTTCAAAAGAGTTGCTTAGATTACCTGATAGGGACATGCAAAATTGATCTAATCATATGAGTATTAACTGTTCTTTTCCAACAAATAATAGAATTAGTAGTAATAGCTAAAATGATTATGCTACAACATTTCTTTACAGATGATACAGTACACAGACTCACATTCAGAAGTAATGTCTTTGACATAAAGCAGTGAAACCAGATAACTGTCCAATCATGGCAGCTGCTCTGTCTGTGCAAATACCAGTACAAAGCAACCAATGCAGTCTTTCTAATATGTAACTGTTCAAGTTCTGTAGCTGGGATATTGTTTGGCAACAAAAGTGCACATTTGCTGAGAATTGCTCATGTACATCTTCCTGAAAGCATATATTGCACAAAATAAGCATTGTTACCTGACAACATCAGTAGACTTATCAACCTGAGTTGCATAGAATAGTAGCTCATTAATCTCCTCTAACAATTATACCTCAACATCCTCTGCAATTTCATCAATTCTTCTAGTTATGGTGCTAATCAAAACAAGAACATGTGTCACCTTTTGAAATCTCTTCTAAAAGTTCACAAAAAAAGCAACTCTTCACCAGTGGTAAAGGCCTTTTTAGTACTAGTTATACAGTTAGCCACCTAGAGTGAGGCTCTCAGTGCAGACATATTTGATGAAGTTATGCCTTCAATAATTTCTACTGTTCATCATATTCAATCTTTCCTTCTCCCTTTAGAGAAACTCCAAAGAATTTCCATTCAGAATTTCCATTCAGTGCAAGGTGCATGGTTTCCACGTGGCAAAGTAGTTTTGAAGATTTAATGACTTCAATGAATAGCTGGTTTACAGAAACCGTATTTGGAGAATGAAAACCACCTGTTACAAACGAACCTGTAATTTAAGTAGGACTCTTTTTATTTTACTTTAAATGCAGCTTTCTTTTTTTTTTTTTTTTTGGCAGTCAAAAAATCTTTCAGTCTCTCATCATTGGTTCATTCTCTCTTTTTAAAGAAGCTTTGCCATGAAGTTTGCTTTTTATTTATTTTGGCTAGTTTAGCACGTGGGTTTATCAACACTGACTGCAACAAGTGTCCAGTGGAGGAAAGAGCACAAATGGAAAGTAGTAAATAAAATAATGGCTAGGTCATGTGTGCACTAAAATAAAGATTTCCATCTAACTTAATGCCTGCTACCAGATGTAGCTTTACAATTGAAGTAAATCATCTCACTTGGCATTATAAAGGTTATCACCAGATGTGGATTGTCACTTTTCACTCATTGATCCAGTTTTGATAGGAATATGCAAGCAATTGGTTTTTTTATGGTCTCTGTACAGCCAAGATGCTGGTAATGTTGATCTGTATCTTCAGTCTCTTCCCAGTGCTAGCATCACTGCTTCAGCTCTATCTCAGATCATCAGGAAATAGATTCTAATGAACAGTACTCAACCTAAATCCCTTGTATGCACGATTCATAGTAAGATTTTCAATCCCATGAGAATCTAATGCCACCACTGATCAAACAGGAGGCACAGCTCAGGCAGTAATCTGAGCAAATATTTTCAGATGAAGCTGTGTTTGCTGGCTCACTGCTCATCCTCTGCTGTGAAGTCCAGTTCCTAACACAACACAGCCTGGAGTTGGGGACCCTGGTTTAAGCCATGTAACCTATGATATCTTTTATTATAACAGCTCACACTTACCAAGTGTTTCTAAATGTGTGGATATTTTCAATTTAATTTAGCCAAATTCTCAGTTTCATCAATAATTTCCTGTGTTACTATTCTTTGTCTTTCATTCCAATTTTTTGTGCCTTATTTCATGGAAATAATGCCATACATTCTTTCTGAAGAAAAAGAGTTTACTTTTTGTCTTTAAATATTTATTCTACCTTCAACTGACCTTTTATAATGTCTAACAGATGCTATAATTTATATACCTTATGTAATTATCCTTAATATATTTATAAAGAATACTAAACTCATCATAATATATAATATATTATATGCATTTGAACTTCATATGGAATACTGATTGTTCTACCTATTAAACCATCTATTCTTTGAGTTTACACCCTACTAATTAGTTTGATTTCATTTAGGTCTTGATATCCAGAAGGTATGATTTTCTCAACTTGTTTTTTGAGAAAATATTATTTTTGTCCTTTGCTTTTCCACAGTTTTGGAATAAGTTTGTCAATTTCACTAAAATTCTGTTGGAGTTTTCATTGTACTTTCATTGATGCAAAGATCAATATAAAGAAAATGCTTGTATTTTATAATGATTGTCAGTAAATGATATATCTTTCTTTTTCATTTGAATTTCTTTTATAATTTTCTCTAGAAGTCTGGCACTTTTTATTACTTTTATTTTCAGTCACTTTATATTTTTGATGCTGTTGGAAAGAGAAATATTTTCCTTAATTATATTTTCTGAGTTGTGATGGTGTATAGAAATGCCATTGATTGTGTATGTTGACCTTACAACTTCCAGCCATGTTGATGAACTCTCTTATCATGACTAATAATTTGTCTGTAAATGCCTTTCACTTCAATGTAAACAGCCATAACATCTGAAATGTTTTTTGTTCACATCTTTCTGATTCTTACAGCTTTAACTTTATTTTTTATACTACTATACTGGGCTCAGATGCCTGCCATGATGTTGAGTTCAAATCGTGGTAACAAGTATTACTGCCTTTTTTTATTTTGTAGACATTTCTAGTATTTATCCAGGAAGTAGAATGTTTTCTCTAGCTTTTATTGTTCTTTTTGATTCTCTTCATCAGATCAAAGAACTGCAATTCTAATCTTTATTTAAAAAGACCATTTTTCTAAGACTGCTATCACAACGTAATATTTTGATCTATTGAGACATTCTTATGGATGTTTTTAGTTTTCGTCTGTTTATATAAAAAACAACCTTACTGGATTATTTACTATTGAAGTATGCAGTTCTACATAACCCTCTTGATAAACTGTTCAGTTTTATTTACTAACATTACACTAGAATTTTTTTCATTTTTAGATTAAGAATGTATTTGCTTCCAATTTTCCTTCATTTTAGTCGTATAAAGGTGATGGAGAAATTGGAATTATGTATTCCTTACATGTTTGTAAGTTTCAGTAGAAAGTGTAAAGGTTCCATTCAGTTACAGATACACAAGTGTGTTTTTGTTTGTTTTCTCTCCCAGTACTAGTGATCAGCCTGGGAGCTTTCTCTGGCTATTGGAGACCAGCAGAAGCATTCCCAAGATACAGGACCAATATTGGAAGCTAATGTTTTGGAGAAGGGGCAGCTAGTAAAACAAGTGGGGATCAGTATATAAACACCCCACCTTCCTTTCTCCTTCTCCCAGGTGGGACTATTTAGAGGCTTTGATTGTATAATTACACAGAGTGCTTCTAAGTAGCTGGCTAGTTATCTAAAGGCAATCTGTTAAAAAATATTATTTTTTATTGCTTTACTGAATTCTTTTTCTGGCCTCCCTTTCCCACCTCCCAACCAGCAATTCTTGGCATTACCTCCCAATAAAACTGTTTCATACAAACCCTTAGTCAGATCTTGCTTCCAAGGGAAGAAGACAATAATAATTTTCTGTAAAACTATACAGATATGATATTTTCTCTTTGGAAGAGTTTCTAACCATTTCAGTGTTTTAATGTTTTTAAAATATTTATTTAGCCTACTTATAATAGAAACACTTTTGGTGATTTATATTTTTTGACAATTGTCTTCAAATGCATATATGTTTTCAACTGTATTAGATTAAAATTCCTCATAATATTCTCCAATTCACTTTTTAGTTTTTAAACTAATTGCTTTGCATCAGAGAATATATCAGATTATTAATACAGGTTGAGACATGTGTACTAGTTTGGGATCAATTTTAGCAAAAGCCCCACAGTAGTAGAAAGAAGTCTGTGCTCTGTGCTGCTTGGGTTCAGTATCACCTACGTATTCACTTCAGCCAAGTTTTGAGCAACGTTGTGTATGTAGTTTATATTATTATTGCTCATGTTTGGTCTACAGTTGTTCCTAGGTTAATTTTAACTTTTATTAGATTTATTCATGTTTCTTTACACTTCTGTAATTTTTTACTTCATGTATTTTAAATCTATATAATTAGATACATACAAATTTAAAATTATAACACTAGCAAATAGAAACTTTGAAGTAGTAGCACATTTATCTTGAAATATATTTTATATAACACTGATCTAATCAAATTATCTGGTTTTTTTGACATTTTCCTGATATATATATTTTTCAGTCTTTCATTCTCACTTATAGGTATTTGTATCTCAATTAGATCTTTTGTATTACACTTACATTTTCCATATAATCAAGGACTCTTTTATTTTTATGTTTTATTCATTCTATTTATAAAAGTAATATCAAATAACAAACCAGGATTTATTTTAATTTGTAATACTTCTAACGTTTGTCTTTCCTTTTTCTGTTTGCTTGACAATTTTATTGACTTACTTTCCCTATGGTGGTTTTTACACTGTATTTGTGCTTACCCTTGGAAAAAAAATTAATGTTTATTTAAAATAAGAAAGACCAATGTAAATAAAATAAAAACCTCTGGTCACTTTGAAATAGCAGAGCAGTTGTTGATAGTGTCAACTGAAGCTTACATGTACGAATTTTTGCTTATTTTAGTTTAGTTTTCAGAAAAAATTTGCTTTAAAATATAATGCTCATGAGTACCACTACGACTCAACAATAAAAAAACTGAATAATTCCATTAACAGTGGGCAAAATAAGCACTTTAGAGAAGAAGATACAGAAATAAATATTAGGCCAATAAAATTCCTCCCCACTCGTAGTAACCAGAATTAACCTACAGTAAGACACATTTACAAACTCAAGAGAATGGCTAAAACTTTAAAAAATGCCAGAAATGAGAAAATAGATCTTTTAAACATTGCTGAAAACACTTTTGCAGTTTATCTTAGTACTAAAACAACCAGAAGCCAGTAATTTATTTCTAAGTATTTATCAAGAAAAATGAAAATATATGACCCCCCAAAATTTCTTTTATATAAAATGTTCATAGCAACTTCGTTTATAATAATAATCTGAAAACATTTCAAGTGTCCATGAATAGGAGATGAATAAATCAAAGATGATGTTCTCATTTAATGAAATATTATTTAGCAATAAAAAGTGGTTCCCCAATACATGAAAAAACATGAACAACTATTAAAAACACACTGAGAAATGAATAGATATTGTATAGCTCTGCATTAAACTCTAGAATAGGTAAATCAAATCCATGATAGAAAAGAATCACTAGAGTTATTGGCTCCGGAGGATGTTAACAGGCTTTCACTGGGAAGGGATTTAAGGAAACTTTCTGAGATGATCATAAATATCTTATACTTGATAGAGGTTTATGTTACATTTCTAAAATCTCAGTGAAAACTCATTAAAGATATATAAATTTCTTTTTATGTGAACTTTCTATTGAAGAAGAGAAATTATTGATGAGGTGAATTCTGGATGATAACGTGTGCTGGGTCATGTGGACCAGGGAACTGATGACAAATTTGCTTTGCAGACATGGGTTTCCTGAGTAGCTAGATAGATGAAGTGAGTGGAATGTTTGTGATGCAATCAGAATGTGACCACATGAGCATGTAACTCTTTCACACTTGTTTTGTTACAAAATTATCATTATAACATGTTGGAGAAGAGAGTAAGAGGGAAAAAATTGAAGCTAGGGTCTTAACTTTTTTGTTGTTGTTGTTACTTCTTTCTTGCTCCTCTAGAATACAATCTAAGGACAGTACACTGATGAACAATTCATACCAAGTCCTTCCTCTGTTCAAAAGCTTCTAATAATTTCTCATCTGTTTCAGAGTCAAAGATAAATTACGTCAGGCCCCACGGTCACATTTGTGGTCCCAGATACGTGGGCAGTTGAAGCAAAGGGATCACTTGAGCCCAGAAGCTTGAGAACACCCTGGGTAACATGGGAGTTCCCGTTACAAAAATAATCAAAAGAATGGATAAGCAGGTAAGGCCTTCATATTTTATATCTTTGATGTCAGTGGTCACCGCCTTATGAGTCCCCCTTCTCTGTGTCCCTACCAATCCTCTTGCTGTCCCGCATGCACATCCTATACGCTTCTGCCATGAGGTTTGCCCGCCTTGTTCCCTGTAGCTGGACCACACTTTCTCCAGACTTCACCAAGGTGAAGAGGTGCTTTACCCTGCTCAAGTCTTCCTCAGATTTAACAGCCCAGAGGGCCTTTCTCACCCACTCTATCTAAAACACCTGCCACAACTCCCGTGTACACCATCTATCTCTTTCGTGTTTCCCATTTTCTCCTAGCATTGATCTATAATAACATGTTATATTCCTACTTATTTATCTTGTTTCTTCATGACTCCTCCTGCTGAATACAAACTGCCTCATAGCAAGGTTGTCTGTGTTCTGTCTCCTACCTTTCCTCAGCGGTCAAAGCAGGCCTCAGCACGCAATGGGGACTCAATATTTGTTAAGTAAAGAAATGATGTGCACACTCATCCATTAACCTGTTCATTAACGGACTACACTGTTTCTTATACCTAAGAGATGGTACACAAATATGCATGACCATCAGATTAGAACAAACGTTGTGAAATGTCAGGGTAGGAGTAGTAGTACTCACTGATCCTCTGGTCCATCTATTGCTTAGTCTCTTCGGTCATCATTGTCTTCCATATTATGTTAATATAGAAGAAGTGGTGCCCTAAGATGAGGGCTTCAAAATGCAAATATATGGAATGCTTTTTGGATCCCTGGAGGCATGAGAATAAGCAAATTTCCAGACCTTCTTCCCCTAATTCTAGATCGATTTATTTATTTATTTATTTGGTTTTCCATTTTTTAACATTCTGTTTGACTCAAAGTTTTGAAAACTCATGAGTAGAAAAATTCTTTCATATCATTAACAACAAATTTCCATCCTTCTATCTGAACCTAAAGATATTTTTATATAGTCATTAGGACACATCTGTGCTCAAAAAGATGCAGAGATCATATCATGGAACTGCCGGCCCTATAATTACATGACCAGACCCCTGTGTGGTTCGATTTCTTTACATGAAAAGGAAGATGTCAAAGAGGATCTATGAAACACAGACTTTTTGCTTTGTTTTAATTTATTCCTTTGTTATTTTATAATAAAATCACACTTGATCATGCATGTGAAATACGCATCACCCCATCTGGCTCTCAGTAAATGCTCAGTAATTGACTGCTTTTCCTTTGTTCACTGCTTATCCAGGCTTCTAGGTAAAAGTACTTCTCAAGTATAAATTATGCTTTTCAAATGCCCCACAAAATTATGTACTTTTTAAAAAGATAATTATGCCTGAAATCTTCCAAAATATAAGTAGAGATGAGCTTAAGAAATATCATTTACAAACTTCCTCCTTGCCTAGTTTCTCCTGTTTGCCCCTGCCCCTCAGCCACTACCAAGTATATCTCATCACCAAGCCCACATATATGACAATGATAAAAAAGCCTGTGCTGGCAACAATATAGTTGGTAATAAATCAAGACTGGGAGGGGGGAGTACCAGGTAGGGTGGGCGGAGGGGTGATGGCATCATGAATAATCAATGCAACAGACTCTGTAAGAACATTGCAAAACATCTTACTTACCATGTTTAATAAAGTCAGAGAGGTGACTGCAGTGATAATATGGAATCCTGTCATCCTATCACTGGAGAACCTGCTGCCAGGAGCCAGGGCAGGATGTGGGAAGAAAAGAGAGAGGTTGCTCCTGGGCTGACCTCCCACTTCCTTCTGAGTTCTGTATATGGAGTGGTACAATATATATTGTTCCCTTTGTTTATCTGTTGAAGAAATTGCAGCAATGAAGAGAAAAAGAATTATTTGAAAAGTTCCTACTTGTGGTTAAAAGCAAGAACACATAGTAAAACATCTATACAGCAATGGGGTCTACTCCCACCTTTCAGCAGTGAGACATGTAGAGTATCCAAAGAATGTTAGATTCTTAACCTGACACCTAGCTGGTTCTTTCTTCAGGACAATGTGCAATAAAGAATTTCTGAAGTGCTCTACTGCAACCCTCTTGTCTTTACAAGGAAGAGAACAGAAGCTCAGGGAGAATAAGATCACATAGATAATGTCAACGTGGTCAAGGCATCCAGTTTAAGACATTAAGTTGTAGAAAATGCTTTGCAATTAGGAGGTACTCCGTAAGCAGTGGATCATCTCTTTCCTTAGTCCTGGCCTCTTTTGTTTTGCTTTTACATGGAGAGCTTAACTAGAGAAGAAAAATGCATACTGCACTAGAGTCTAAAGGCATTGATTAGAAATTGGCTCTTTTACCGACTAGTATAATTTGGGGAAAATCACTGAACTTGGCCCTTAGTTTCCTCACTTCTAAATGGAGTAATTAGTTTTTATGATTTGAAGTTCTTTCATAGGTTTAATATTCTTAATTTGAAACAATTTCATTTTCAGATTGAAAATGACCTGTCTGCAACCTAAGAAACAGAGAGAAACACAAAATTAAAAAAAAAGAACTATGATGATATTATAATAGCATCTTGTCCCTTGGCAGCTTTGGAATAAGTGTGTTATTGTTAAATTCAATGGTACTGTCTTAGCGAGGCAAACACAAATGTAATGTTTGCTAATTGAACTATAAAAATAATAATTACCTTTGATGTAGAGGAATGTAAAGTCACTCAGCAGTGAGCTCTGATTGTATAAATGGAAGCAGTTATCATTAGAGCCCAAACCAGATTCAAAGAGACCATTCCAATTGCATCTAGGGGGTGCTGAAATATATGAGGCTTGCAGAGCCTGGATACCAAGGTACAAGGATACTGATTTCAGTTGCTGCAGGAGAAAAAGAGACACAAAAGGACTGACTGCTCTAAGCACTTGTGCCTATGCAGGAGGCTGAAATTTCCAGACTGTGGAGAGGGGTAGAGGGAAGAATAGGATGAGACATTGTCCTGGAGTTACTGTTTTTTATGAGACAGGATCTTGCTATGCTGTCAAAGTTGGTCTCAAACCCATAGATACAAGTGATCCTCGTGCCTCAGCCTCCCTAATGACACAGTGTGTAGCATTTAGATGCACCTATCCCATTCACAAATATCCTCGACTTTTCTTGACTTAGTGGCCTCTAGGAGGGTTTTCTGACTCTAAAATTTGCACTAATCACTCTAATTAGGAACATGAGTGTACCCTCATATTTTCAGGTCGCTGAAGGTGGAACACACACCGTTCCCTCATCCCTGCTCACAGGCTCTGGACAGAGGCAGATGAATAATGAAAAGCACATCATCTCCATACATTAATAGCAGTCTCATATCTGCAAAGTTACTGTGGAATGGGCACTGCCTCAGGACCAATGGTGCCAGCAGAACATGTGAAATATGAAGGATCAGAGCTTCTTCCCACCTGCGATGGTCTGCATATCCATGTCCTCCTAAACGTATGTGCCAAAATGTAATCACCAATGTGATGGTATTAGGAAAAAGGGGTCTTTGGGAAGTGAATAAGAAATTGGTGCCTTTAGAAAAGGAGCCCCTTAAAACCATCTTGCCTTTTTTCCTTGTGTGGACATGCTGAGAAGGCTTTATTAACCAGGAAGCAGGCTCTCATTGGACTCTGCCTCTCCCAACAATTTGATCTCCAGAATGTGGGAAATATATTTATGACCCAGCTTATGATGATTTATCACAGCACCCTAAACATACTAAGATTCCTACCCTGCATAGCTGAGAGACTCTCTGTAAGAGTGTGATGCCACCGTGGATTTGATACGGAGCAACAGGTGGCTGGGTCCAGGGAACGCGGTACTGGAGACACCTGTGCAGTCTCGTCTGGCTCACTCCTGAATGCTCATTAACTCTGCTGCAAACCTGTACAGCTCCCTCTTCCTAGACACGCTCTCAATTCCTCCTGGACTTTATCAGAGTTATTTTTGTTTATTTGCTATTTGTTTGTTTTGTTTTGTTTTTTTTCCTGACTCCTCCTCAAGCCTAACAGTGATCAGGACAAAAATTGGTGCTCAGGAGATGATTGCTGATTGAGGGATTAGACTGAAGGATTTGATTGCTTGGCTGATTTGAAATAATTTGTCTAAATCCAATGTAGCACAAATTCACACAGAAACTTAGGAGAGAAACCATTTTACCATCTAGTCTAAGATATGTGAGAATTTTTTTAGTGCCTCTTGTCAGAATATTTTCAATGAGTATTTTATTATACAACAAATTTTCTTTGGAGACCCCCTTCCTCCAGCTTACAGCTCTTAGTTGGCTTCTAATTTTAACTTGAGCTGTGTCTCCATTATCGTCTGTACAATTTTACTTCCCATCTCTCGCTAGCCCCCTCCTCAACCAAATCATACCCATATTTTTTCCAGAATGCAAAATATAGAAACAAGCATCTGTTTGGACAAAATCAGTTTTCACTTGTGAAAAAAATCACAAGCAAAAAGAAAAATGTCAAAGAATGGAACCAACTGTTTTCAGGATAAGAAAATCACCATGCCATAGTTGGATGAGCTTTGGAAGAAGCTTGTTAAAGATGAAGCCCACAGGACAAGTTTTGACTTCAGTTGGTCATTGAGTTGCAACACCTCTTGCTTGCCTTCTACCTTAAAACCCAGGAAGCTTGATTTTGCCCAGTAAAAAGAGACTAAGAGATGCCTCGCTATACTTGATATTTGGAGCATATATGCAGGATCAACCATATGAAGAAGGGGTGTTTATTTTCTTGCTTTCACAAATTGATATTTTAAAGGACATTTACTCATTAATTAAAAGTTCAGACCTTCACTTCCAAATAGTACTGCTTTGAGAAGTTCACAACAATTTAAATGCAATAATGTCTGTAATCCACAGAAAGGCTGTTGTTTGAATACCTTGTTCATTAAATTCTGGGTCTTTCCATCATTTTAACTGCATTAATCTTCTGAATGACTTGTCTTTGAAGACTAGAATTCATTTTGACTACAGTTTAAATTTTCTTTTTTTCATCATTAGAAAGGATTTGAGGTAAGATACCTGACACAGAGAAAATTGAGCTCCACAAGTGTTTATTGGGTAGCACTTCTTATACACCAGGAATAGGGATGAAGAAAAAGTTGCTATCCACATTGAGCAGCTGTAGTCTAGAAGAAGAAGTAGGAAATTTCACAGACAGCATAAAGCACTTCTTAAAAAATGATGTACAGGGGATATTTGGAGCAAGAGCAGAAACTGTGCAGGTTTCCAAGACTTCCTGATGTCTTTGTATATATCTTTACACTTCTCATGGCATCTACCCCAGCATCCAACAGTAGAATTTCAATACATGTTGAACAAATAATCCAATTTTCAAAAGTCTAGACACTTTATGCCAAAGCTGATAATTATTCTACAATCTTTGAATTCACAAAAGTAGACTCTGTTTCTTAAGAGAATGGTTTTGAAATGTCTCAGAATATTTCAGATTTCCTTATAAAAATAATTTTTAAAAAGTGTACTGTAGTCTATCGCACATTCCACTTCCTCCATCAGTCCTAAAACAGAAACTGAATGACGAGAAACTATACAATGATTTTAAGAGTACATGTTTTCTAGAGTTACCATTAATATTCCAGTAGGTTTATAGTATCAAAACAATGCTATTTTCTTACCTTTTTTTTTCAATTAAGTTAGTGTAATTTCCCTAGCCAGGAATTCTGTTCCATACTTTGGAAAAATGGGTCTATAAACTATGACACTTGACCTGAAGGAGTATGAATTTAAAGAGTATCTGTAATGCACAGAGTGATATGGTATACACAAGCACAAGAAAATATCATTGGAAAATATTTAATCAAACATGTGAATGGAAGATCATGGGAATTATGTATAATTTCTGCCTGAACCAAGGTAGCATCAATGAGAGAAGTGGAGTTTGGATTGAGCTCAAAAGCTTGGGTAGCAACTGCTATGGGTAAGAGAGGAAAATTATAAATAACATTAAAAATCAAAGACAAGAATTCAAATAGTATGACCTTATACTATCAGAAACACAGAATCAAATTTAAATATTTTTTGAAAAGTCTTTCTTAATTCTCTGTAAGAAACACAAAATTTCCTGCCAAAAACTAGAGTACCTTGAGAATGTGAGTCTATCTCACCTGTGCCATTTTATTTCAGCATGTTTCCCAATGACAAATCAGAGCCCCTTGAGCCATTATTGGACTTTCCAATCATTACACATTTTGTTACTTTTTCCCATTCTTTTGAAATGACAGACTAAATCTCTACTTTTCATTTAATTCTTATAAAACCAATAATAAATCATCTGTGATAGTACTTGCAGGCAAGATTTGTTTTTCTCTGAGCTCAGTTATCATTTATTGCCTGTATATTAATTTACCTTTTTACATATATTGCACTGAAATTTTAATTAGTTTTTCAAACACCACTCCAAATTAAAATTATAAACATATCCCGAGGGGAGTAATCATCTTTTAATACTCTCCAATATTTAGACATATATTTCTATACATTCTAAGTACTCAATAGTCATGCTAATTACCTAACAGTCAAAAAAGTTATAGTACAGACAGACATCTTTTCCAGGTTCCATATATTCATCATACACTTTCTCACCATATATTTTCTTTTATGATACTGTTGTTGGTTACACATCGGTTTGGTCTCTCATCCTACTTCCATCATTGCTTCACTGTACAACCTCTAACAATTGCTTGAGTTCTTGAGTCTTCAGAATTTTTATTTGCAAATAATGGAAAGCACCTCATTAAATTTACTGAAAGGAACAAACCTTTAAAAATCTGTAGTAAATTCTTACTTATCACTTCAGATTTTTTCCCTTCAAATTTCCAAAGCCAGCAGTGTGGGCAAAAGAGTACAGATTCTTTTGATGCAAATACAAATAGACAAGAGAGCTGAGAAAATGGACCAGAACAAGGGAAGAAACAATGACAAGAAGACAATCTTATCATATGAAACATTAAGTGGCTGCAATATTGTTTCTTTTGGCATCTGGATCTTGATGTGTCTAATACTGAAGGTTACTTTACTTAAAATAATTCATCCTCCACAGCAGACACGATCTTCCAGAGCAGACATCATCTTTCAGTTTCTTGTGGACTGAATTTGGACACAGCCCATCCCCTAGAATTGTAGTCTCTTCTCATCATTATAAAGCTCTTGTGATCATATTCTTAAGAGACCCAGAATGTGAATTCCTGCAACTAGAGAAGTGGATGAGAAGCTGGGCACAGGAGATAACTGAGTTCAAATGAGGAAATGAAGTTTGCAGCCCACGACTTGGAGTCAGAACTTTTTTCCTATGCCTGTGGTTGACTGTGGACACCGGTGTCCCATGCCAAGACAGCATTTAAATACCAAGAGATGAGATACATCACTGCACAGGCGTGATGCCTGGCACCCACACTATCTCCAGATGGCTTAATGTGCAGAAATAGCCTTTGGGATCAAACTCAATGTGGTGAAGTCCAAACTCGTGATCTGTCCCTCAGGGTTTCTCTGTAGAATAACTCTCCTCTGCTGCCTAGAGGCACAGCTCAAGCACGCAGTCTGGTAGGGTGTTGTTGAGTACCAAAAATTGTCCTGCTCACCAATAACACAAACACTTATTGAGCTCCTCCTATCTATAGGGCACCGTACCAAGCATTTAAAGTATAGAGAAGCATGGCATGATCCCCAACCTCAAGTGCTTCCAGTAGAGTAGAGGATAAATGATACAAGTAAGGAAACTTAAACATCTATATGAGTTTGCATAGTAATGCCATGTAATTTATGTACAGAGAAGTGATACAGAATTTCAAAGCAAGAAGCTGAATCTTGAATTCTGCAGTGAAACACATAAAAGACAAACATCACAGATATTAACAACTGAAGTTTCTTTTAGAGCTGGGTTGTGTCCAAGAGGATTTTGTGTAATGAGGAAGCGTTTCCATAATGTCCAGTATGATAGCTGTTAGCCACAGTTGCTCTGTGCATTTGAAATGTGGCCAGTGAGACTGAGAGTCTGAATTTTTAATTTCATTTAATATTAATTTAATTTAAATAGCCACATGAGCCTTGTGGTTTTCATATTGTACCATGTAGTTCTTAAATGTCTAACTCTCGTTTAGTACACAAAAACATGCACGCAGAGTGTGGAGTTGCCTAAATTCAGGGGCAACTTATTTAGAACCTATTCTCCTTCCTAATCCTGAGCCATCTGGACCTCACATTAACTTTAATCTGAATTAGAAGCACCATGCTCAATGACATTGCAAAGGTATGGTCTACCTCAATGAACTATGTTGTCTTAACGCAAGAATTATATCATATTTAAAGGCTACTATCTAGCAAGCTTCAGGAGGATAGGATTTTCCTCTGTGTTGTTTATCATTATATGCCCAACACTTCCCATAGTACATGAACAGTAATTAAAGGAATGAATTGGTAAATAGGTGAATGGGCAAAATTCTCTCTTATTGCTAAATAGTCTTACTGAGTACAACGAACCAGCATTTGTGATGACGCTTCCAGAGCAAACAAGATGGACTCCAGTCACGCTGAAGTTAGCATAGGGTCTGATTCATTTCAAGCATCCCATCATATTGACTGAACATACATGTTCAATTTATTTCTGCCCTTGATTCTCCCTGTTAACGACTTGTAACAAAGATTGTGGCCACTTATTTTTTTTCTTGTGTCACAGAATGCCTCCAAGCCTTATTAGTTAGATTACATAGGAAAGAATAAAGAAATTTTTGAGATATGTTTAATCTTTCCAGAGAACAAGTTGGTGTTTAGCTTCTTTTCAGATCGTCTATGTAGGGGGTTTTCAGACAGAGCTTTACAATATAGGTTCAATATTTATTATAGGAAATGTTTGGGGTCAAAAGTGTTTGGGATATTTTGGAATTTTTGAGTTATCTTGGGTCTGACCCAAGCCCAAAGATGAAATTCATTTATTTTGTGTATATCTGATACACCTAACCTGAAGGTAATTTTAGATAACATTTTTAGCCTGCCTATATTTTGATTGTTACTTGTCACATGATGTTGTGCATGGAATTTTCCACTTGTGGTGTCACACCACATGTTCAGATTTTAGATAATTTCAGATGTTTATATTAGGGTTGCTCAATCTGCAAAAGGGGCAAACATATCTATCTCATAATGTGAAGACTTAGGAAGTAAACAATATGCAGTTCACGTTTCTATTTTTTTTTTGTCTTTTTGAGACAGGGTCACATTATGCAGTTCAGGCTGGACTTGGACTCACTTTGTAGCCCAGGCTGGTCTCAAACTTGCAACGATCCTCCTGCCTCAGCCTCCCAAGTGCTGGGATTACAGGAGTGCGCCACCACACCCAGCTAAGTTTCTATTTTTGCAAATTTAGAATTACTATTTCTTTTCCACTTATCCTCCTGTCTTTCTATCATTGTTAATTTAACAACCTCTCACATACATCTTTTATTCAGATAAGTCAAAATATTCTCCTGTGAAAACACATAAAAAGAAAAGAGAAACATTCTACATTACTATGTGAATAGTATGAGTACACACTGACGCACTTGATCTTTCCTGGTGGAATGGGCATGAGAATTAACCCACACACTGGCAAATGAACTTCTTGTTTCTGCCAAACATGTCAGCTGAGATGGGGCTGCTAATTTATTTATGGGGACATATGTCAATGTCAGTCAGAGAAAATGGTTCCAACACACACACACACGCATGCACATACACACACTCATACACAAAATCCTGGCTGCTCTCAAAGCAGACCTTATGAGTAGGTGGAATAGCCAGCTGCTCCTTGGCTTTCTGGGAGATTAGAAGATCCAGGGAGCCATGTCTCTTCTGAGTTCTTGTTTTGAGATTCTTTCCTTAGAGAACTTCAAATGGATTACAACTATATAAAGTTAGCTTCCTTATGAAGGACATATAACTTTCTCTGCACTCATAGTCATTTTCCACTAAGTCAGAGCTTTAACTTTTGGCAGGGGTTGGAAGCAGGTGTGAAAGTAAGAAGGTAGAAGAATGCAGATTGTGGTAGAAAAATAAGGCATAGAATAATGAGGCTGGATGGCATAAACCTTCACTGACCCTGGAGATTTCTGTGGACATAACAATGAAGTATTTTCCATATAAAAGGTGCATCCATTTGTATCTGAACCTCAAATCTCAGATGCATCAGGCAGTATAAAAGTTAATCCCTTTGTAGAACTTCCTCCACAGTAAAACCATTTATGTACCTGTGTTCTACACTCCAGAAGGGGCATAATTTTCCTGTATATATCTGAGACTATTCTTACTTTGTTTAAACACCTAGGATTCAGAGCTGTTTACACTCAACAGGAAACAAGCTAGTACAGACCTTAGGATTCTTCATTGTCTTCATGTCTCCTGTTCAAAAGAACCAATATCCTTGGCTCTGTGACTACTGAGTGTCTGGACCCTAAGAGTTTGAGTTTTTGATATTCACCTGTCTAACTGATTTCTCTGGAAAGTGACCTCTAACCTATTTCATATTCCCATAACCAAGCGCCCCTGCCTTATTTCCTCCTGCTCTGTCTGAGACCATGGTTGTCCATTCCTCAGCATGATACCTAGGGTCTGGTCTTGAACAACAAAATGACATGAAACACTGTTGTGGGATTGAGACAACTGTTAGGATTGCTATCTTTTTGTCAGTCTTGTGGTAGTGCTTCTTGTCTGCAAGGAGGTGAAAAGTAAGTTGATATTAGAAACAATGGCAGAGGGTATAATCTATTCTCTGCTGGTGTTAGCTGCATGACCTTGGGTGATAGAGTTAAACTTTTGAGCTTCAGTTTCCCCATCTATAATTGGGAGATACTAATATCCATCTTGATGGCTCTTGGGAGAATTAAATGTTTGAAAGTGCCCAAGACAAATCTTGGCACATAGTAGGTAATCAATATGCAAGAGATTCTTTTCTTCCTTCCTTAAAATAACTAAGTCTAAACCAAGGTGAAGGTTGAAATTAGTTGGTATCTATTTACCTTCTTGTGCTAGGATCTCTATGTTTTGTACCTCATTTCCACAGGCATTGTCCTTTGTAACAATGTGCCAGTCATTTCCCTGCCATGAACTTATTGTGAGACTTATCTTCCTTAAAAGCTATTTTTATCATTTAGAGAACAGAAATGATCCTGCTTGCTCTTTTTATTCATAAAGATTTCTGCTGGCTTTCATAGCAAATATTTAATTCTACAACATGTAAGGTAACCAGACAGGTTTAGTATCATCCAGTTTTATCTATAATCAGGTAGCAAAGAGCCCTTCCACTACACATGGAGAATCTGAGATTAAGTCTGTTGAGTCAGTAGCCCTATTACAAACCACAAGTAAAGACAGAAAGGACTCCAGTGTAGACATCCTGAACCAAGTTCAGTTGTATTACATCATATATATATAAAGAAAGCTTGCAATGAAATGAAGATTTATAAGGGAATAATAGGCTACAGCTTTCTATCTCAATTATTTGAAAGTTTTATTTCTTTTCTAGGTGATGAGACAAAGAAAATTCTGCTCACTGAAGAATAGTCAGTATGTTTTGATTTTCTTTTTTAATCTCCCTCACCTCTACCACTACTCAGATGCTGATTGCTTTCTGAAAAGCATGGACTAAATAGGATGACCATAAGTCAGTGCCAAAAATCCCATCCTTATTAACACCTAAAAGACAAAGAATACATATTTAATATAACCCAGCATGTATAAGTGAAACTTGAAGAGCATCCTTGGCACTACATTCTGTGATTTTACATGTATGAGCTCATATAACACATGTTGAATCTTGATATTGAGAAAATGAGAGACTAGAAGAGATGTTTAATTTCTCCAAATTCATGCAGCTAAATCTTTTATGAAGATTTATGTAGCTAATCTTTAATGAAGCTAAATCTACTGCTCATTCCATTCTTGCCATATGACTCATTTCAAGGTGGTAGAAATCTGTGGCCGTTGACTTCAGACTCCTGTAGTAACACTAAAAGTTACTACATATTCAGCCAGAGTGTTTAGGTTGATCTCCATTGAAATTACTCTTAGATGACTAGACATTTTTCAATCCTAATTACACAGAATTTCCATTACAGGTTGGGTTGTCTCCTTATTCTCGAAGAAAGGTGTGTATCATGCTTAAACTGTCCTATGAAGACCAGCCTTTTTGAAAAATTGGAATCACTCACTAAATCTAGAAGGTAAATGGATACTGTAGCAGAGTCAACTTCATACATGTTTAATTAAGCACTGTCTATATGCATACATTCATCCAACTCCTTTGAAAGTAGAATAAAACATTTGGTTATTGACTTCTGATAGTATTTATGTCTACAACAGGAATCTAGGTAGTGCATAAGCATAACAAAGTTATGAAAGGTTATACTCTGGTGTGACTTGCAAGCTAAAGAAGGAGCCCTAGAAAAGTTCAATAAAAGCAAAATTACTATGAGCAGAAAGACATAAGTGATTTTTGAAAGAACTGTTGACTCAAATTCTTAGATTCGTGCTCTAATGTAATTTAAATTGTTAAAATTATTTGTAAGAAAAGATTTACTGCTAAACTAACAATATCTGCCATTTTCCTCAATTACATGGAGATTTCTATCATTTATGGACTTTCTGTGTTTTTTCCATTAGTTCTTCTTCTTAATGTATTCCTTCCTGTTTCTCTTTTTCCCACCAATTTCTGACTTCACTGCTTTACCCTATAGTCTCCCATGTCTCTTCTCCATGCTTTTTCATGCTTTATATCCCCCCACATCTTGTCTTTCCCTTGACCTTCCTTTTTTTTTAAATTTCCTTCTCTCTTCTTTTTTGATGCTTCATTAGCAGTTGTGAATTAGTGAATACTCATCAGTAGGAACTCCAGAAGATCAGTGGAAAATCCTGGGCATCCAATATTTGAGTTGTCAAGTATCATCAGAGAACTTTGAAGATTTTCAGTCCAAGTTGACATTCACAGTGCTAGAAACCTGATTCGAATTTGATTCAAAGCAGATGGTATCTGTTGTTTTGTGAATAATCATTTTGAAATTTGGGAGTGATGTGAATTCCTCTAATTCCTGAGAAAATAATTAGTTCTAGTTCTGATCTTCCCCAGTTTGTTTCTACCAGTTCCCAAATGCAGAAAAGTCCTGTGCAATTCCATGCCTGATGAAGAAATTACAACTTGCTCATCCAGTTTCCTGGACCTCTGGTTTTATGCTTTTTCTAACCTTTGACTGCATATTAATATGCTGTTTCCATCTCTTCCTAGACTCTGAAATGTATTCTTTTCCTACTGCATTTTATATGTCTGAGATCAGAAAATGCCAATTACTGTCAGTCAAATATCTATCATACCAAAGTTACCACTAAGTGAAGATACCCATCAATACTTGCAGAATGATTTACAGTAGTTTCAAAGAAAATTCTAGAGATAATAATAGATCATCCTTTTAAGGAATGTTGCCTCAACAGCTTTCTTTGCAAAAAAGATATTGTTTGTAAATACATTGGCATCAACAACCATACTGAAAAGTAATTTAAGAAAGTCAGAGTCAAACTGTAAAGATCATTGAGGATTTCCAAAACCAGTGTATGTTATTTGTGCTTTCTTTTCTACATTTACATCACAGACATTTTCCTAAATATCTCAGTCTATGTAAGTCTAAAAGAACTCTCAATCTTTTGAAAACAAGAAATCTTTTGAAAATAAGAAAACATTGTATATAAGGATCATTAGCAAGAATTTCTGATTTTCATTCTTAAAATAAATATTTCCCTGACATCTTACAATGGACATTTCCAGGATTATATCATGTATAATACCTTCCAACTGACAAGCCTATCTCTAGCATCTAGTTCCCCTCTAGCAACTTCTTTCAAAGTCTTTCAGTTCTTAATTCTGCTTGCAAATGTGAGGTCTGCACTTTCTACAATTTGGGAATAGAGAGCCATTTTCTAATTCTTATCTTCTTCACATAGATTCCCTAGTTGGTCAAGTAAGCTCTTTTTCCCAGTATGGGATAATTTGAACAAATTATATGCAAAACTGATTTTATAATGTTTCCTCAAATAAATTAGATTCAGTGTCATTGCTGGTGTGAAAAGGAAATAAATGTAGACAATTATTGTAGAGTCAAATACCTTGGAGTTTTTATGAATGAGTTCAAAAGTATGTTTTGATTTGGAGACATTCTCAAAAGATTGTAGAGTAATGCATCTGAATATCCTTTGTAAAAATATAGGCACATTTGAAATTTACTGCTTAGTTATTATTCTATTTTCTTGCTTGTGTTCGAAGACATTTTTTATAAAGTTCTAACACCAAAGTGAGACCAGTAAACTTTGAAATCAGTTAAATCAGATAAAAACTTGGTGAAGAGCTGCTGGCCAAGGTGCCTTTGCTAAGCTGGAAAGTTATGAAGAAAATGTAATGAGGTTAAATGAGGAATACAACCCTTCACTCCAGCCTCCCACAGCTTCCATGTTTGAGTGACCACATATAGATGAGAACCAACTCCATTTGAACTTGCAAGGACTAAGAAAAAAGCCAACTCCAACTCTCAGTCATGGACTGCCAAGATTTTGAAATATTGTTAGATCTTGGATCATAAATCTGAAGGCAAAAATGAATCAATCAATTCAATGTTTATGTGCAAATCACTTTGCTAAAACCAACAAAATTCTTTGATCCTTATACATCAAGACAAATGACTGAGAACTAAAAATAATTGGAGGAAGGCATAATAAAAACAATACCATTTGTTTATGTAATGTTTTATGATTTACAAAGGAATTTCATACATTATTTTTACATTCTCACAAAAATTTGTGGAGAAGATATTACTCTCTTAATAGACAGATTGATAGACTTAAATAGTAGAAGGTAAAGACCATGGATAATTCTGTAGGCTATCCTCAGCACTACCCTAACAGCATGACTCAACATTTTATGCAGCAAAGGACCATTTTACAGAGCAGGTGGCATGGCTATGCAAATGAGCAAAGAATTTTCTAGACTAAATGTTTAAGTGTGATTCATGGAAGCCATGATGCTTACTCAAGACCAGAAAGACTAGGAAAAATTCAAACATTTCAAAGAATTGGCCTACATTCCAGGAAATTCCAAGAACTGAGGAAAACTCAAAAAAACAAACAGAAATCTGTAGAATATTCTGGAGATTTCAAGTATTGGCTTTATGACTTGACTTCCAGTGATTATATTCATGAATGCACCCTGACTGTTACAACTTTCAGCAGAACTATATGTGCTGAGCAGGGAGCAAGAGGTTCAACCATCTTAGTTACATGAGAACAGGATGAGTTGGTAACCTTGCCAATAGGGACCTAACCTTGGATATCTGTGGTCCAGATGTAGTGCTTCATAGGCAGAAGTGAAATTAATAAACAGAATGTAGAAACTAGTTAGTCTGTAGGAAAAAGAAATAATGAAACATAAGAACCCGAACATGCCAAACTAGGGCAGAGCTTCAGGGCTTGGCACCTGCTTGCCCCTGCTGTATCCATACAACCATCAGCATCCATAGCTAATAAGCAAGCAGAGGGAATGACAGGCATTACCTAATGAAAATGGCAGGTATCAGTCTGCGACTCAAAAGGTCTGGCTGCAACTCCTCTTACAGTTGATGATTTGATCCTTGTCAAATTAGTGGAGTTGTAACAAGGAGGCTGAATGTGAAAGCTGCCAAGAGTTCTTTTAAAATCCTCTCCAACTTTATATTTTAATGCTTTTCTACAGAAATTGTGGCTACTCGGAAGATTTTACTTTTATTCCCAGGAGAAGAGTGTCATTATTTAGCGAATACCTAGCACAAATTGCAGCAACAAATTAAAATCAGAAGAACCTCCCAAACTGTCTACTCAGGTCAAAATTTAATTCACGAGTTTAGCGATGTTGGTCAGTCATCACATTCACCTTTAAAGTTCTTTCATTATCCAAACATAGCATAGCAATCATTCATGGTTTCAACACACTTCATATGACTTCTAGTTTTGACATGATCATGCTCAAAATTGATATCAGATTAGCTGTTTTCATGACAGACTCTCTTCCACAACATTGCTCAAAGGCAAGAATAAAAAGAGTCACATAGCTATTCAGATTCAAGATGGGACCTTGCTAGGTCTATGTGCTGAAACTGACCAGCTACGCTTGCCACAACTCTGATCTTTTCTCCTCTGGTGTCAGAATCTTTCCAATTTTCTCATCTGTAGTTCTTACAATTAGAAAATGTTAACAGACTTGTTTTTCCATTTAGTCATCACTATTTTTCTTTTGTTATTCATTCATTCATTCATTCATTCATTCATTTAGTGAACCAAAGTGCTTTTGGCTATCCTTTTTAAAAATCGTCTTGCTTAATAATATTAATGAATATTTTTGATACGTTGATCACTACTTCAAGAAGTTCAACAGAGGTAGACAGATCTACAATTTTCTTCTTATGTTACAGAAAAGAAAATGAAGATGCAGCAAGGCAAAGGCATTTGATAAGATGTTTGGAGACCCTGTTCCTGCTCCAGATTCTACTTCCCAACACCAAGGTTAACCTTGTTACTGTCACTCATATTCTCTGCGTGACTTTAATATGTTCACATACCCTAAAACCTGGTCAAACAAGGCTAGTAAAGGAAGGATCATCAAAGATCACAGAGAGAAGCAACCCAGGTAATAAAAATTCTGCGAGTTTCCCAAAGCCACATAAGAACTAATGAGGGAGACCAGAATTTTGAAGCAGAGTAAAGTGGCTTTTCTCCTCATTGTGATATCTTCTGCATGTCAGAAACAGGCAACAAAACAGGGTAGTTTTAAAACATCCTCCATGCAAGTTTTTGAGAGTAACTCAGAAGTATTGGACAACGAACAGTAGAATGGTCAACTCCTCTACTCTCCATTCCTCTGCTATAGCTTCCACTTCAAGCAAACAGCATCAACATGGAGCATTTGCAAAGAAATCAAACCAAATCAAATCAAAGCAGCATTTGACTCCTTAAGGAAATATCTCTGAGACAGCAGCCAGCATGGCCGTCATGTAGGGATGTGTGGCATGTAGGCAGTCATCCATTCAGGCCACTGGCTACCAACAGCTGAATCTAGGAGTACTATTTGAATCTACCCTGAGGGGGGCCAGAGCCCACAGACAGCTGGACCATCTGTTCCGATAATACCACATTACTCTCTACACTCAGTAATGAAGGCTCCTGAGTAATCTTTCATCAGAATGACTTCACGGCATTAAAAATGTATTTCAATACATAGCTTGTTTAAATATTTAACCCTCTTCGGCTTTGAGAGATTGATTCAGAGCTGCAGTGTTTATATGGGCAGGAAACATTGATTTTCATATGCATGCATGCATTAATTCAGGAAGACTTGGGCACACACCAAAGGTTTTGATAAATGGATCTTTAAATTTCGGACTTTAATGGAGAATATTGGTTTGCCGCCCAGATCCCATCCCTCTGCCAGTATTTAAATATTTTCAATTCTCATTTCCCAGTGGTGAGGAGGGAAAGTCAGTAGATGAACAGATTTTGTAGAAGTATTTTGAGTAAAGTTCGTTTATGTGACATACACAAACACTAACACACATGCTGCATATATACACACACAGACACACACAGTAACAGAGATATTATTCATTTTGCTGACCTGCAGTGGGAACTATTTGTGCACAGTGCTGTCCAGCTTTTATTAGATCTGTCTGAAACTTACCTTTTGCTGATATCTTGTCAATAAATTCTGAAGACTGCAGTGTGTATTCAGCACATGCTGGGCCCAGAGGCAGAAAACCCTCTCATGATTTCTGTACATAGTGGCATCATTTAAACTCATTTCAGTAGCTAGGTTTACCTTATTTATCCCCTGACTCCTCACTTTATTGAAGCTTTTATGCTAGGATTTGTGTTAACTGTGACCACCATCTTTGCAAACTTAAACATTGGGTACAGGTTGGGAAGACCAGTTCTTCTGTGTAGAGACTTACAGTCAAATATTTTTAGCACTTAGCTTACAGAGGCTGAATAGATAAGCACTAATATTGTACATATAATCCCTTCAAGTTTGTAGAACCCTACTCAATATTACTGCCTTCGTCTTAGCTAGCATAGTACAATATTATCACTACTGAATATGTGAGAAAAGAAACCTCAGAGAATATTAGCAACTTTTTAAGTGCATACAGCTGATGAGTGGGAAAGCTCTAGCTGTGACTTTCAGTATTTGGTATTTTAAATTTTCCACCAGCTTGTCAGTGCAGGCAAGTTCATTCTTCCATGGTACTTACCCATGAACAAATTAGCACAATTAATAACTATTGATCACATATTAGATATCAAACAATGTATTGAAACTGACAGTACCTAATAAATAGAATAAAGACCTGCTTTCAAGGAAACTAGAGAAAGAGAAGGGTTTAGGAGCAGAGAATTGGGGAAAAAATGTAAGTCAAGTGGTAGAGATTCTCTGAACATTATAGAATGAGATATTCTAGAGATGATCAAAGAGTTAAGCATTTACAACTGGAATACAGACTTTCTCCACCTATTCAGCAAGAAAATCAAGTCTAATGACCTACAGCGTCCACTGAATATAATAAATTCACTTTTCATGCATTTAAAATGGTTCCTAATGGTTAAACTGTGTACCATTCTTGG
The DNA here is from genome assembly GCA_004365215.1 of Cuniculus paca. Lineage (NCBI taxonomy): Eukaryota > Metazoa > Chordata > Mammalia > Rodentia > Cuniculidae > Cuniculus > Cuniculus paca. Next base: position 29,388 of record RJWT010004639.1, read on the forward strand.
AAGAATTGAGAAGATGTTTGCTCAACATTTTCTGTAGTTTGTGGTTGGCTCCAGGGCATAATAGGTGAATTGGACTATGGGGGTGCTTTGCACATGAGGGAAAAATGGGTGGGGGCAGGCAATGAGCCTCTAGTGTTTATCTACATGATGCATGCGCAGTTTAAAGCTCAATATTTTTTACAGCACTCCCATGCTGAAACATAAGCCCTCTATAAACAGTCTTTGATGTTTCTTCTGGTAATTAACTCTGTGTTTCTAAATATATGCAGGTACTGTGGTATCTTCTACCAACTTTATACATTATTTCATTCACCATCTGCATCTCCTTTTCTACTTACAGCATATCTAAAATAGTGACTCTATTGAAATAGTAGCCAATATTAACACTGTAATGATTATGTAAATATCACTCACTATGGAGCCAAATGATGTACTGAATTGCTATTACTTTCACTTTTTTTAACTGAATCTTGTTTTTATATTAGTCTTTCATTTGCACTTCCTTTTCTTTCTTGTTCTATCCAGCCAGTACCAATCCTATACTTTCCCTAAATGCTCTAAGCTACTCTGCTTTCACTTTTTATCTCCCGGGGACTTCACCATCAGACATTTGTATCTTCTTCCTATTATCTGCACTTGAAAGTCTCTCTCTAATAATGTATTTTCCTTGTCTAATAATGTATTTTCCTTTCATTATACTCCAAGAAATTTTTTTAAACCTTCTCATGTTATAACGACATCATTTTCTACATATGTTAAGTAATTGTATACTTCTGGAACACAACATTGTGCTATTTCTCTCAAAAAAAAATGGTTAGTAAATCAATTTTTTGATCCATGTTTGACCTTACTGTGTCCTTACATTCAACTGATTGTTTGGCTGGCTACTAAATTCTAGGTTGAAAATAATGTTTACTCAGAGTTTTGAAAGCGTTAATTTTTGGAATTCATTCTTGCTGTTTCGAAAATAGAAGCCATAGAAATCATTACTTTGTGACTTACAATTCTATCAGGCTTTTTTGTTGTGAAACATGATAATAATTTGACTTAGGATGTATGTATTATTTTTATGCTGGGCACTAGGATATTCTTTCAGTATGGAGTTACGTATCTTTAAATGAACTTAAAGAGAAAAATGATCTATTATTCTTTGCATGTGACAATTTTTTAAGTTCTCTATGTACTCTATAACATCTCTTTAGCTTCTAGATCAATTTTCTAAGACTTATATTTTTGTTTTTGTGTTATACTTTATGAAAATCTGAATTTGTCTTCCATCTTTGTCTGACTGTGGAAAACTAATATTTCATTTTTATGTACTTTTTCATATGCTTTAAATATTACTATTATGATAACACCCATTTTGTCTTGTGAAAGGATTTTGTTTATGAGAATATCTAAGGATAATTATAAAGAGTTTGTATTTAATTTTCATTTGCTCCTATCTTATCTATCTCCATCAGGAAATTTTCCTTTTTCCTTTGAGCTCTTTTCATGTATCTAATTAACCTTGGATCTCCATTCACACTGAAGTGTGAAGCTTGCTAAAAGTAGCAATTGGAAATTCATGTCTTCCAACGGAAAAGATAGCAAAATTTTATTTTCCAAAAATCCCCTCTGACTCAATCATGTGAAATAACTAATGAAATGTGAAAAGATGGCTCAATTAAATAACTATCTCTGTGAACCAGAGGTTTACAGCTAAATCCTACAGAAAGTGAAACTAAAGATCTGAGTTCCAACGATGCATGATTAGCAGAATTCCCTACAGGTAATTCTGTGAAGGGAACCACCTTACTCATGACAAAGGAAACTAAAAGGAAATTCATTAAATATTTTGAAGTTTCTAGCTTAAAGCCTTAACAGATATTACAATTCCTCATGATCAGGAAATGAAGGAACCTATTAGGTGTGTCTGCACTGTTGTGGTTAGATGAAGCCATTGAAACTCTACATTGGCATGTATGACTAAAGACAGAAAGGAAGACCGAGAAGGAAGAGAAAGCAAAACAGAAATTGGACCGTAGCCTTACAATCAAAATACAGAATTCTAAAGTAAGTGTAATGCTGAAACAATTGACAAAACGTAAAATGTCAGACAAAATAGTTTTAAAACTAAAACTGTATGACAAATCTGGTAATGATTATGACACTTGATGAGAAAATGGAAGGAATTTCATTGTCTAAAACACATACACGAGGGAGGATCAAAGATGGCGGAACAGTAAGCAGCAGAGTAAACAGTCTCTCTGAGAGAAACTGTTCAGATACTGGAATATAACATCATGGAGAGGACAAGAAGGAAGTGGGTCTCCTGGACTCAGAAAGAATCTAAAATATGAATTGAAGCCCACAAAGAGAATAAAAAGAATTTAAAAGAAAAAGAAGGTGGTGGCTGGCAGCGCCTTAGGTCTGGAATCAGACTCACCCTGCCAGTAGAACTGCTGAGCCTGGAGACACGCAGTCGCGGTAGCAGTCACGGTCGCAGCTGCGGTCGACCTCAGAGGTCTCTGTGGAGAGGCGTGGGGGTGAAAGAGAGTAGCAGATGTGGAAATCTGCGCTGGCTGGTGGTGAGTGCTGGGGATTCTCTCCCCCCATGGGAGACAGTGATTGGCCAAGCGCCATCTTGGAGTCAGGTAGGTTATGCCTGGGGCCAAGACTGCTACCTACTTCTGCTGGCAATGCCAGGTTGTGGGCAGACTCGTGGAAGTTGCTTGGACTGAGGCCAGAAAAACCAGTCATTTGGCAGCTCCAGGTTGTGGGTGGACCACGCAAACTGTTTGGACCAAGGTTCGCCCCCATGCACATTTCAGACAACATTAGGTAGGTTCCTAAACAGCTTAGATTCACAGGGCCTGACCAGGTCTGCTTCCATGCAAACCATGGGTAGCTTGGTACCCAACTCAGTGCAGAGATATAGGTACCCACTGTTGGATAGCTGTATCCAGCACTGGCCAGAAAAGCTGAACAGTCTAGCTTTGGGGAAGTTGTGGCCAGTGCTGGAGTGCCTGGGACCACACTACTCAGGTGTGTGGAAGAAATCAGGAATATGCCAAGATGAAGAGGGAGAGGGCAATCTCTGGCATCCAACCCAAGCAGCACAAGTCCACAAGAGGTAAACACAGTGGAGATAGAGAATTACACACCTAAAATGAGTGAAGTGATGTCAATTGAAGTGAAGAAACAACTTCATGCAGCTATAAGAGAAATTAGAACAGAAATTCTATCCCAGGTAAAAGAAGAAATGAAAAACATAATAAAAGAAATACTAAGCATCTCTAAAGAAGACACAGATAAGAAAATAGAGGCAAATAGGAAAATGAGGAAAACCATGAATGAACAATATAAGAGATTTAGAATGTATGAAACAGATTCAAAGAGATATCCAGAATATTAAACATTCATTCG